>OX465295.1:254131106-254420164 GCA_949987735.1 Leucophora obtusa | reverse complement strand
TTTTCCAAAAAAAGTAACTTTTTCTAAAAAAATTTACCTTTTTCCAAAAAAAAGTACCTTATCCAAAAAAAGTACCTTTTTCCAAAAATAAAATAAATTTTTTTAGAAAAAGTTACTTTTTTTGGAAAAAGGTACTTTTTTTTGGAGAAAGGTACTTTTTTTGGAAAAAGGTACTTCTTGTGGAAAAAGGTACTTTTTTTGGAAAAAGGTACTTTTTTTGGAAAAAGGTACTTTTTTTTGAAAAAGGTACTTTTTTTTGGAAAAAGGTACCTTTTCCAAAAAAAGGTACCTTTTTCCAAAAAAAGTACCTTTTTCCAAAAAAAGTACCTTTTTCCAAAAAAAGTACCTTTTTCAAAAAAAAGTACCTTTTTCAAAAAAAAGTACCTTTTTCCAAAAAAAGTACCTTTTTCCACAAGAAGTACCTTTTTCCAAAAAAAGTACCTTTCTCCAAAAAAAAGTACCTTTTCCAAAAAAAGTAACTTTTTCTAAAAAAAATTATTTTATTTTTGGAAAAAGGTACTTTTTTTGGATAAGGTACTTTTTTTTGGAAAAAGGTAAATTTTTTTAGAAAAAGTTACTTTTTTTGGAAAAAGGTACTTTTTTTTGGAGAAAGGTACTTTTTTTGGAAAAAGGTACTTCTTGTGGAAAAAGGTACTTTTTTTGGAAAAAGGTACTTTTTTTTGAAAAAGGTACTTTTTTTTGGAAAAAGGTACCTTTTTCAAAAAAAAGTACCTTTTTCCAAAAAAAGTACCTTTTTCCACAAGAAGTACCTTTTTCCAAAAAAAGTACCTTTCTCCAAAAAAAAGTACCTTTTTCCAAAAAAAGTAACTTTTTCCAAAAAAAGGTACCTTTTTCCAAAAAAAGTACCTTTTTCCAAAAAAAGTACCTTTTTCCAAAAAAAAGTACCTTTTTCAAAAAAAAGTACCTTTTTCAAAAAAAAGTACCTTTTTCCAAAAAAAGTACCTTTTTCCACAAGAAGTACCTTTTTCCAAAAAAAGTACCTTTCTCCAAAAAAAGTACCTTTTTCCAAAAATAAAATAAATTTTTTTAGAAAAAGTTACTTTTTTTGGAAAAAGGTACTTTTTTTTGGAGAAAGGTACTTTTTTTGGAAAAAGGTACTTCTTGTGGAAAAAGGTACTTTTTTTGGAAAAAGGTACTTTTTTTGGAAAAAGGTACTTTTTTTTGAAAAAGGTACTTTTTTTTGGAAAAAGGTACCTTTTCCAAAAAAAGGTACCTTTTTCCAAAAAAAGTACCTTTTTCCAAAAAAAGTACCTTTTTCCAAAAAAAGTAACTTTTTCTAAAAAAATTTACCTTTTTCCAAAAAAAAGTACCTTATCCAAAAAAAGTACCTTTTTCCAAAAATAAAATAAATTTTTTTAGAAAAAGTTACTTTTTTTGGAAAAAGGTACTTTTTTTTGGAGAAAGGTACTTTTTTTGGAAAAAGGTACTTCTTGTGGAAAAAGGTACTTTTTTTGGAAAAAGGTACTTTTTTTTGAAAAAGGTACTTTTTTTTGAAAAAGGTACTTTTTTTGGAAAAAGGTACTTTTTTTGGAAAAAGGTACTTTTTTTTGAAAAAGGTACTTTTTTTTGGAAAAAGGTACCTTTTTCCAAAAAAAAGTACCTTTTTCAAAAAAAAGTACCTTTTTCCAAAAAAAGTACCTTTTTCCAAAAAAAGTACCTTTTTCCACAAGAAGTACCTTTTTCCAAAAAAAGTACCTTTCTCCAAAAAAAAGTACCTTTTTCCAAAAAAAGTAACTTTTTCTAAAAAATTTATTTTATTTTTGGAAAAAGGTACTTTTTTTGGATAAGGTACTTTTTTTTGGAAAAAGGTAAATTTTTTTAGAAAAAGTTACTTTTTTTGGAAAAAGGTACTTTTTTTTGGAGAAAGGTACTTTTTTTGGAAAAAGGTACTTCTTGTGGAAAAAGGTACTTTTTTTGGAAAAAGGTACTTTTTTTTGAAAAAGGTACCTTTTTCCAAAAAAAAGTACCTTTTTCAAAAAAAAGTACCTTTTTCCAAAAAAAGTACCTTTTTCCAAAAAAAGTACCTTTTTCCAAAAAAAAGTACCTTTTTCAAAAAAAGTACCTTTTTCCAAAAAAAGTACCTTTTTCCACAAGAAGTACCTTTTTCCAAAAAAAGTACCTTTCTCCAAAAAAAAAGTACCTTTTTCCAAAAAAAGTAACTTTTTCTAAAAAAATTTACCTTTTTCCAAAAAAAAGTACCTTATCCAAAAAAAGTACCTTTTTCCAAAAAAAAAATACATTTTTCCAAAATAAGGTTTCTTGATATTCGGCATAAATATCCGCTAAGAAGGGATTTTAGGAAATTCCTACCGGAATTTCCAAATATATCCGGAATTTCCAAATATATTCGGCATAGACGTCCCCATAGACGGTCTCACAAATTGGAAAAGTGTCCCCCTTAACTGCTTTCCCAAACCACTGGAGATAAGAAGTTGAAATTTGGCATAAAGGTTCCTCCACTGTAGTAGACATCGACTAAGTTTGTATTTTTGGAATGCCCTACAGGATATCCCAAAAGGGGGATGTTTCCCCCTTGACGGCCTGCCCAAACTGCTGAAACTATGTAACCGAAATTCGGTATGTCAATTCCTCCTTCTGGGTAGGCGTCCGCTTAGACGGAATTTTTGAAATTTCTATTGGGAGGGAGATAAGGGGAAAAGCATTCTCCTTGACGGCCTGCCCAATCCCTTCTGGCCAACCTAAAATTTTAAATATGTATTCCCTGGAGTAGGACTATCTCACCGGCAATGTAATTTTTCTATTTTGGAACAGAAACATAGTAAAAATGTGGGTTGAAAGGGAAAAATGTTCCCAATAACGGCCTGCCCAAACCGCTGAGGTAATGAAGTTGAAATTTGGTATGAATGTTCCTCATCCATCGAAGACAGCCGCGAAGATCGAATTTTTGTAAATTCCTAAAGGGAGGGGCAAAAAGAAGAAAGTCTCCCCTTGGTGGCCTGTAAAAACCCCTTCGGCTAGAAACCTGAAATTTAAAATGTGGGTCCCTGGAGTAAGGGCTAACTTATTAGAAAGATAGTATTTTGAATTTTGGACAGGGTCGTTATAAAATAGGGGCTCAAAAAGGGAAAGTGGCCCCTTAACGACCTGTCCAAACTGCTGGAACTAGGAAGCTGAAATTCGGTACTTAGGTTCCTCTTCCAGCCTAATTCCAACCGGGAGGGACAAAAAATGAAAAAAATGACCCACCTGACAGCCTGCTGGAACTAGGAAGCTGAAATTCCCTGTCGATGGATTTTCGGAAATTCCTACCCAGAGGGGCACAAATAGTAAAAGTTGGCTAGAAACCTGAAATGTAAAACATATGTTCCTTGGAGTATGGGCTCACTTATCGGGAAGGTGCTTTGTGGAATTTTGGACACGGACATTGCAAAAATGGGGATTAATGAAGCGATAAGTGCCGTTTAAAGGCCTGCCCAAACTGCTGGAGGTAGGAAGTTGAAATTTGGTATTAAAGTTCCTCCTCTATTGCAGACATCCGCTAAGATAAGAGTTTTTGAAATTTCCACAGGTAGGGTCAAAAACAGGAAAAGTCTCCCCCTTAACGACCTGGCCAAACTGCTGGAACTAGGGAGCTTAAATTCGGTATTTGGGTTCCTTCTCCAACGTATACGTCCCCTAAGACGGTATTTTTGGAAACTCATACCGGGAGGGGTAAAAAGTGAAAAAACTTCCCCCTTGCCGAGTTGGCCAAACTGCTGGATATAGAGACCTAAAATTATGTATGTAGTAGGTTCCTCCTCCAACCCAGACGTTCTCGGAATTTTTGGAAATTCCTACCGGGAGGGGTAAAAACAGAATAATTCTCCACCTCCAGAATGGCCTAACTGAACCCTTCGGTTAGAAACCCGTAATCTATAATATGTTTTCCTTGGAGTATGGGCTAACTTATCGACAAGGCATTTTTAGGACTTTGGACAGGAACGTGGTAAAAATGGTGGCTAAAAAGGGGAAAATTGCCCCCCCCCCCCTGAACATCTGCGTCTTTAGCTAGAAACCTAAAATTTAAAGAACGAGTGTATATGGAACACTAAAATTAATAAACTAAATAGGAAACGAGTGGAATTCAAACACCACACAAGTGGAACGAAATGGATATAAACATTGAACGAGTGGAATTGAAATTATAGACAATGGAAATGGATTGGAAGAGGGAACGAAAAGGAATGGACTATAGAACGAAATAGAATGAGGAGCGAGATGGCATAGAATGGGGAACGAGTGGAATTGAAACACTGTAGTTAAAAGAGGAATGGAACGGAGCAGGTGCAAAGAAATGGAATGGAAAGAGAAGCGACTGATATCAATATCGATACACAAGACAGTAGGAACGAAATGGAATGAAACGGGGAACGAGTGGAATTGGAATAACAGATAATGGGAACGAAATGTAATGGAATGGTGAACGAAATGGAATCTTGGAAGGAGTTGCATTGGAACACTGAAATTGTTAAACAAAATGGAATGGAATTTGAATGACTCAAACTGCCGGAGTTTGGTACTTGAAATTTCGCATGCGATTGAGGCATATTATATATATTTGGGATTTTTACTGGGAGGAACAAAAAGGGGTGAAAAACCCCTTTTAATTACATATTCAAACACTATCCACGGAATATGAAACTTATGTAGCATTGAAACATACTCTCAAAAAAGTTAAAAAAATTTTATCAAAGAGAAAAAACCTTAGAAAAAGAATGGAACTTATATATTCTGATATTTAAACTGCAGGTAACGAAGCACCGGTGGAAGAAACCGACGCAGTAAATTTTCCAACTGAATTTGTGAATTTACTTGCATTGCCAGGTCTACCTTTACATAAACTGGAATTAAAAAAAACTTCAATGCACGCTAGCAACGTAACGACCCTGCTTTACGTTATTTATTTTCATTCAAAACACAAATGAATAAAACTACTTACGGGTCTATCTACCTTTGTAATGGATTCATTAATAACAATCCACTTTCATGAGAAAAAGTGATCAAATATTTATTTTAAACCCATTGTTGTATCAGAATTATTTATTTGTGGTGGCTGGGTGAAGGCTTTTATTATGAAAACTGTACTTTAAATAAACAAAGCGAATTTACCCACCCAACCACGAATACGACCTATCTACGCCGAGGGCTTGAACAACAGACAATTAGTTGTTAAATGCTCACGTGTTTGTATACTAAATGATTTATTTATATAAAAATGAAGAGGCAAAAAATAGTGTTTGTACTTAAACATTACAATAAATTTACCTTAACAATTATTTTATCTTAATAACAAATATTGTGTTTTATTTCATCTAAAAGAAATTTAATTATAAACTTTAAGGCACGCTAACAATGTAGCGGGCTTCGCCCGCTATCTTTAATATTATAAATCGCTTACCAACCCTGCTTTAAATGTTTGTTTTATTTTCAATCAAACACAAATGAACAAAACTATTTACGGGTCCATCTACCTATGTGCGCAAATTACCAAATTATCTTGACATACACACGTATATTGTTAAGAATTATTGTTGTGTCAGAATTATTTATTTGTGGTGGCTGGGTGAGTGAAGGTTTTTATTATAAAAAACTGTATTTAAAAAAACTAAATGCTTTTTAGCATATTTGTTTGGAAAAAGCAAATTTTTAGAATATTTTTATCCACGCAAGATTAAGTTTTTATTATTTTGTTCAACAATGATTACACTACTCTTTTAAATGATTAAAAGAGTATACGTTAAAAAACTGTGAAAAATGTTTATCTAATACGAAAACTCAACAAAAATGTGGCTAGTATAGCAAAAATTGCAGTATTTTTACGCAGCAATTTTTTAGCATATTTTTGTATGAGGTAATTTAGCACATTTTTAGCATAATGAATATTTCAACATTTTTGTAGTTTTTTATTTGCCATATTTTTAGCATATTTTTCTTTTTTCACGATTTAGCAGAAATTAGAATATATATATATTTTTTTTTGTGTGATTTAGCATATTTGGAACGAAAGTTTCTGGCAACACTGATCAAAACATGTTATGATAGGTTTCCTACTACATAGTTAAATTTAACTTAATTATTAACCAACAGAAATTGTGAAAAATGATGTATGACACAACCAATTTGGGGTTTAGAACTGTTAACTCAGATATCTTCAGTATGAAACCTGGCATTAATAAGTAACAGTTTTCCTGATTTTTGTTTAAACAACTATTAACTAATGAAATTATTGTAATTAATTATCTCATTGGGTTTAATGCATTTTATTGATTTGTAAAAGTTTTATGTTTAACCCTTATTAAGATTAAAATTTACAAATTTCTCTTTTTGTTTTCAAATTTCTCTTGTTTTTTACAAATTTCTCTTGTTTTTTGCAGTATGTTTTTTTTTTAAGTATCTTTTTTTCTCAATTGTTGGTATAATTTATTAAATGAAGAAATAAGACAAAAATATACTTAGTAATTCTTGTTATCGCAAGAATATAAATCAATTTGATATAATATTGTGGATCTTAAGAAATTATGCATATTGAAATGTTTAATTTGGAGATATTTTTTTATATTAGTTTTAATTTACTCATAAAATATTTAGTTTTAGCTTATTCTTTAGTTTTTGCACGAAGATGTATGGACACGTTACTTGATCACGGGCTCGGTAAATATCAATCTTGGTTCTATAGCCAGTAACAATTCAATTCTAACATCTAATCTTAATGCTTCCAATTTTAACGTAGCTCATTTTAAAAAGTTACTTTTTTTGGAAAAAGGTACTTTTTTTTGGAGAAAGGTACTTTTTTTGGAAAAAGGTACTTCTTGTGGAAAAAGGTACTTTTTTTGGAAAAAGGTACTTTTTTTGGAAAAAGGTACTTTTTTTTGGAAAAGGTACTTTGTTTTGGAAAAAGGTACTTTTTTTGGAAAAAGGTACTTTTTTGGAAAAATGTACTTTTTTTTTGAAAAAGGTACGTTTTTTGAAAAAGGTATTTTTTTTTGGAAAAAGGTACTTTTTTTTGGAAAAAGGTACTTTTTTTGGAAAAAGGTACTTTTTTTGGAAAAAGGTACTTTTTTTGGAAAAAGGTACTTTTTTTGGAAAAAGGTACTTTTTGTGGAAAAAGGTAATTTTTTGGAAAAATGTACTTTTTTGAAAAAGGTACTTTTTTGGAAAAGGCACTTTTTTTGGTACTTTTTTTGTCCCCTTTTTGCCCCTCCCGATAAGAATTTCCAAAAATTCCGTCTCAACGGACTTCTACACCGGTCGAGGAACCTACATACCAAATTTCAACTTCATAGCTCCAGCAGTTTGAGCAGGCTGTCAAGGGGGAGGATTTATCCCCTTTTTGCCCCTTCCTGTAAAAATTTCAAAAAAATTCCGTCTTGGTGGATGTCTACGATAGTGGAGGAACCTTTATACCAAATTTCAACTTTCTACCTCCAGCGGTTTGGGCAGGCCGTCAAGGGGGGCTCTTTTCCCCTTTTTAACCCCCATTTTTACAACGACCCTGTCCAAAATTCTCGAAAGTACTTTCCAGAAAAGTTAGCCCCTACCCCAAAGAATACATATCTAAAATTTCAGCTTTCTAGCCAAAGGGGTTTTGGCAGGCCGCCAAGGGGGAGACTTTTCCCCTTTTTGCCCGTTCCGGTAGGAATTTCCAAAAATCCCGTCTTAGCGAACGTCTACGCCGAAATACGAACCTACATACCAAATTTCAACTTCCTAGCTTCAGCGGTTTGGGCTGGACGATGTTGAGTCAGTCAGTCAGTCAATCAGTCAGTCAGTCAGTCACATTATTCTTTTATATATAGAGATATAAATATTCTTGTTGACTAGTCTTAGAGGTTAATCAGAACTGGATCGACAACGACATGTGCTTCTTCATATATTTTGTATGGGAAGCAAAATGTCGCCATGTCGTCCGACGATTTGTCGTCGTAATAGAATCTATTCTATTTTCGTGACGACACACTAATGCACACTCAAAATATTTGTCAAATAGTTGCCGCATTTTTAACTAATTAAGTGAACAAGTTGCAGAAATTCGTATTAATGTTGCAAAAATTCGTATTTTGTTTACAAAAAATTTAGTTTTTTTGACAGAAGAAATATAATTGAAAATAAAAAACAAATAATTTACCGCCAAAAAGCAAAATTGAATACAAAGAAATGTAAAACAACAAGAATTAATGCAAAACTAATTGAATTGGTGAAGAATTGTGAACCATATTCTTGTTTTGCTTTGATTATTTTTTTCTAAACGTCAACAAATGTCGACTGTCGATTGTCGCTGAATTTAAATTAATCGCGACGACTTATGCTGTCGTCGGTCGACAATCGTGTGTTGTGATCAACCTCTTAGAGATTAATCAGAACTACCCAGTCAGAAAAATACAAACGGGAAAGCGGTGGCAAAGCACTTTAACAGGTGGTACAAGTATTGGCAAAAAGTGCTTTCCCATTCCCAAAATGATAACATCATTAGACAAAAGGACCGGCTGTTCAAAAAGCGCCGGAAAAGCCCTGGAGGAACAAAATTTTTAAACGTTGGCAAAACGCTGGCAAAACCAAGAAATAGGTGGTCTGGAAATATATTTTACAAAATAAAATTAAAAAAAAGTTTATATGTATTTTTTTGACCCTGCCGTGATTTGAACCCACGCCGTCAGATTGGCAGACGATTGCTCTACCCACTGCGCTAACGAGACATATAATATTTAGTGGCTAAACACATAAATGAGTGATAATAACTGGACAACTACTGGCTGTGCCAAAATGCTAGTACTGGCAAACAATTTTTAGTAACTAGTATGCCAGTGTTGGGAGGGCAAAAAACAAGTTGGTCTTGAAGGAGCTTTCCCACAAACAAAAAAATTGATTTTATAGAACAAAAACAATTTTAAATCAAAAAAAATCCAAAAAAAATTTTTTGCTTGCAACCGGATTTGAACTCGGAACCTCCTGACTACAAACATTTTTTAACGAAGCGTCAGCATTTTTATAAAATCATTGGTCTACCAGTTAATTGATTTTTGTACGTCTGGTAGCATTAGCTAGGTAGCACTGGATAACCACTGGTTGCAAACCTTGGCATATCACTCTAAGCCAATTCTTTGCCAGTGGTTTTTTTATAAACCACCGAAATTTTTGTAAAACAAATACTGGTAAAACGCTTTTTGCAAACGCTGGCAAAGCTTCCCAAATGAGTGTTCTACCAGTCATTTATTTTTAACGCCGTGGTTACCCAGTGGTATGCCAGTGCTTGATTTTTTGTACCACTGGCGATTTCTGACTGGGTAGGTCTACAACGACATGTGCTTTTTCATATATTTTGTATGGGAAGCAAAATGTAGCTATGTCGTCCGGCGATTTGTCGTCGTAATATAATCTTCTCAATTTTCGTGACGACACACTAATACACACTCAAAATATTTGTCAAATAGTTGCCATATTTTTAACTAATTAAGTGAACAAGTTGCAGAAATTTTTTGACAGAAGAAATATAATTAGAAATAAATATGCATAATTTACCGCAAAAAAGCAAAATTAAATACAAAAAAAATGTAAAACAACAAGAATTAACGGAAAACCAATTGAATTGGTGAAGAATTGTGGCGAAAAAAATACAAACATATTCTGGTTTTGCTTTAATTTTTTCCTAAATGTCAAAAAATGTCGACAATCGATTGTCGCTGAATTTAAATTATTCGCGACGACTTTTGCTGTCGTCAGTCGACAATCGACACAGTTGTGATTAATCTCTTAAGCGGCGAATATGAGTAGGGAACAAAAAATATCAAAAAATTTTGTAAACACGAATTGCTCGAATGTCAACACGAACATTAACATACACAAATCAACATTCGTAAAAAAAACAAATGTTTATTAGTGTTTAATTAGTGTATTCCACGCTTTATGTTTTTTGTTTCATTTCATACCCTTCCGTGTTACCTAGTGTCCTTAAACGCAATAAAGATGCAATAAAATTTAAGAATTACAAAGCAACAAAATTATTTTCGTTGTTGTTGATTTGTGTGTCATTTCCAAATTTCTTTGCATATTTGATTGCATTTGTAGATACTAAGTTAAAGCCACATGTTATGCATCATATGATCCAAAGTATTTTTATTTTAATTAAGAACTCATTTATCTCTCTTTGAAACCAATATAGCAAAAGCACACAATCCAAACGAAATCAAAATAAAGACTTAAATAAAATATTATTATTATATAAGAAAAAAGGAAAATATAATAAATTAACTATATTTCTACTACAGCATCAACGTCCTTATTTTGCTCCAAAACTGCTTGTGTATTAACTGCTTTTGCAGCCTTGTTATAAAACAAGAACAACTCTTCTGCAGACAAAGTTTTTTCCACATTATTTTTAAACGTTAATTTGACTTTGGGAAGATCAAAGTTAAGAACTCGGAACATTTTAATTCTTCCATAACGCAGTAGCTGACGACAATTATAATGTACTTTTGATGCAAGTGGCGTCAAATTGTTGTTTAAAAATACTCTTGACTCCAAGTGATCTGCTTTATCATAAATTTCACATAGCTTCAGATCCTTTTTTTCGTAATAACGTTTCATAAGAGAGTCTTTTATTAAGGCTCTATTAAATTTAACCAACACAGACTTTTTATTGATAAAGTTGCACATGCTTATATCCGCTAGAGTAATATTTATTCCATAGTGTTCACCAGTTTTAAGTACTAAGGCATAAAGTTCATCTGATGTTAGATTGGTTGGAACAGCACTTATAATAACATCTAGTCTATTAATTTGACGCCGAAGAACGTTATTTTCTTTCACCAAATTGTGCAGCTTAGAATTAGTAGACTCCTCCAAGCGATCAACTTTTTCAATGCAACTTGCGAGTTTCTTATTCATTTCCTCTATACGCAACGAAACTTCTTCCGAAACTTTGACTGGCAACTGATCCAATCGTGCCTCCATAGCATCCAGCTTTGCTGTAATATCCTCCAATGATATGGATGAAGCTTTTGGTTGTTGTTTAGGTGGCATCTTTTATTTTAACAATTAAAAATCAGCAAATGTTGTGATTATTTTAATTTTATATTTGTCTATTCTCCCGTTTTCTTTACTTTATTATTTGTTAAAAAAAAAATACAATATAAATAGCAACGGTTCTTTATTTCGTTTCAAAATCTTTATGTATTGTTAATTTATGATTTCCAATAGTTATTATACTCAAATAAACTCTTATAATTTTGGCATTTCTTATTGTTTCTTTACTTCTTTCTCAACAAATTTCATTAAATTAAGGAATATCGATAATTAAAAAAAGAATGTTAATTTCTCTTGTTTAGTAATTCAATTTTATTTTGTATTTTATATTTTAAACCACTGTTTTTGAAACCATTTTTTCATAAACAGATTAATTTTGGTAATTTTGATTTCGTTTACATTAGAATAATAGTTTTCCCGGTAACATATTTTAATTTGATACAAATATTTACGGACCGCTTTTAAAACACGTCTTACTCGCACAACATCTCAACATATATTTTCTATTAGCTTTGTTATATATTTTGATATAAGATTGTTTATAGCAGCTAATACGCCATTATATATAATTATATATAAACTATATCGCAGATCTCCTAATATTTGGCTGGATATCAAATCGTATATGAATATATATAACGTCATATCGGCCATAGTTATAAAACCAAAGTGTTAATATAAACGTATATGGTTATATAAAGCCACGCATATAAACATTTATAATTATATCAAATCATATAAGATGATATGAAAGCTTTTATAGTCGGGTTACTGAAAATTATTTGAAGTAAATAAAAGATTGTTAATATTTCAAAGCTGAAATATTAATATTTCCTTACTTATGTGCGTATTTTAGTATATAAAACAAAACTGTTATTTCAAATTTACAAATATTAATAAGTGGTTATTTTAAAAAATATTTCAAATAAACTTTTATACAGGTCTGCTAGTAATCATATTCAACTTGTCAGAATATTAAAAAATCTTTGCCTTTATATTAATACTAGCGGGCGCAGCCCGCTACGTTGTTAGCGTGCCTTAAAGGTAAAGGGGGGGGGGGCTTCGCCCTCCACAATTTTTATTAAATTCGTTTTTTATTTAAAGTTTTTTTATTTAAAGCCTTCACCCAGCCACCACAAATAAATAATTCTGCACAACAATGGGTTTAAAATAAATAAATATTTGATCACTTTTTCTCATGAAAGTGCTTTGTTAGTAATGAATCCATAATAATTTGCAATATACGTGTGTATGTCAAGATAATTTGGTAAAGTGCGAACTTAGGTAGATAGACCCGTAAGTAGTTTTATTCATTTGTGTTTTAAATGAAAATAAAAAACGTAAAGCAGGGTTGGCAATCGATTTATAATATTAAAGATAGCGGTCGCAGCCCGCTACGTTGTTGGCGTGCCTTAAGGTTTAGGGGGAGGGGCGCCCCTCCCCCGACAATTTTTTTTAAATTCGCTTTTTATTTAAAGTACAGTTTTTATAATAAAAGCCTTCACCCATCCACCACAAATAAATAATTCTGCACAACAATGGGTTTAAAATAAATAAATATATGATCACTTTTTCTCATGAAAGTGGATTGTTAGTAATGAATCCATAATAAATTGCAATATACGTGTGTATGTTAAGATAATTTGGTAAAGTGCGAACTTAGGTAGATAGACCCGAAAGTAGTTTTGTTCATTTGTGTTTTGAATGAAAATAAATAACGTAAAGCAGGGTTGGAAAGCATTTTATAATATTAAAAATAGCGGGCAAAGCTACGTTGTTAGCGTGTCTTAAAGTTTTTTTTAATTCCAGTTTATGTAAAGGTAGACCTGGCAATTCAAGTAAATTCACAAATTCAGTTGGAAAATTTACTGCGTCGGTTTCTTCCACCTGTGCTTCGTTACATGAAGTTTAAATATCGGAATATATAAGTTCCATTCCTTTTCTAAGGTTTTTTCTCTTTTAGAAAATTTGTTTAACTTTTTCGAGAGTATGTTTCAATGCTACATAAGTTTCATATTCCGTTGATAGTGTTTGAACAGGTAATTCCCTCTTCCAATCCATTTGCATTGTCTATAATTTCAATTCCACTCGTTCAACGTTTATATCCATTTCATTCCACTTGTGTAGTGTTTCAATCCCACTCGTTTCCTATTTAGTTTCTTAATGTTAGTGTTTCATATACACTTGTTCTTTAAGTTTTAGGTTTCTAGCTAAAGACGCAGACGTTAAGGGGGGGGGGGCAATTTTCCCCTTTTGAACCACCATTTTTACCACGTTCCTGTCCAAAGTCCTAGAAATGCCTTGTCGATAAGTTAGCTCATACTCCAGGGAAAACATATTATATATTACAGATTTCTAGCCGAAGGGTTCGGTTAGGCCATCAAGGGGGAGAATTATTCCGTTTTTACCCCTCCCGGTAGGAATTTCCAAAAATTCCGTCTTAGAGGACGTCTGCGTTGGAGGAGGAACCTACTACATACATAATTTTAGGTCTCTATATCCAGCAGTTTGGCCAGGCCGTCAAGGGGGAAGTTTTTTCCCTTTTTACCCCTCCCGGTATGAATTTCCAAAAATACCATCTTAGGGGACGTCAACGTTGGTGAAGGAACCCAATATAAGATCCCTTGTTCCAGCAGTTTGGCCAGGCCGTTAAGGGGGAGACTTTTCCTGTTTTTGACCCTACCTGTAGAAATTTCCAAAAATCTCATCTTAGCGGATGTCTACAATAGAGGAGGAACTTTAATACCAAATTTCAACTTCCTACCTCCAGCGGTTTGGGCAGGCCTTTAAGCGGCACTTTTCTCTTCATTAATCCCCATTTTTGCAATGTCCCTGTCCAAAAAGCACCTTCTCGGTAAGTGAGCACATACTCCAAGTAACATATGTTTTACATTTCAGGTTTCTAGCCAACTTTTACTATTTGTGCCCCTCTCGGTAGGAATTTCCGAAAATCCATCGACAGGGAATTCCAGCTTCCTAGTTCCAGCAGTTTGAGCAGGCTGAGAGGAACTTAAGTACCGAATTTCAGCTTCCTAGTTCCAGCAGTTTGGACAAGTCGTTAAGGGGCAACTTTCCCTTTTTGAGCCCCCATTTTATAACGACCCTCTCCAAAATTCAAAAAAGTATCTTTCTAATAAGTTAGCCCTCACTCCAGGGACCCACATTTTAAGCTTCAGGTTTCTAGCCGAAGGGGTTTTTACCGGCCCCCAAGGTGAGGCTTTTCTTCTTTTTGCCCCTCCCTTTAGGAATTTACAAAAATTCCATCTTCGCGGCTATCTGCGATGGATGAGGAACATTCATATCAAATTTCAACTGCATTGCCTTAGCGGTTTGGGCAGGCCGTTAGTGGGGACATTTTTCCCTTTCAACCACCATTTTTACTATGTTCCTGTTCCAAAATAGAACAATTACGTTGCCGGTGAGTTAGTCCTACTCCAAGGAATACATATTTAAAATTTTAGGTTGGCCAAAAGGGATTGGGCAAGCCGTCAGGAGGAGACTTTTACCTTATTTCCCCTCCCGATAGGAATTTCAAAAATTCCGTCTAAGCGGACGCCTACACAGAAGGAGGAACTCACATACCGACTTTCCTTTTGGGATATCCTGTAGGGAATTCCAAAAATAGAAACTTAGTCGATGTCTACTACAGTGGAGGAACCTTTATACCAAATTTCAACTTCTTACCTCCAGTGGTTTTGGCAGGCACTTTTCCAATTTGTGAGACTGTTTATGGGGAGACTTTTCCCCTTTTTACCCGTTCCGGTATGAATTTCCAAAAATCCCGTCTTAGCGCACGTCTATGCCGAATATCAAGAAACTTTGTTTAGTGGAGATATCCGTGGGGGAGGAAAAAAAGTAGTTTTTTTTAATTATATATTATTTTAAATGGTACTTTTTGGAAAACGAAATTTTTTGGAAAAAGATACTTTGTTTTTACAAAGTACTTTATTTGTACTTTTTTTGGAAAAGGTATTTTTTTTTAAAAAGGTGTTTTTTTTTTGGAAAAATGTGTTTTTTGGAAAAAGGTATTTTTTTGGAAAAGGTACTTCTTTTGGAAAAGGAAAATTTTTTTAGAAAAAGGTACTTTTTTTTGGGAAAACGTACTTTTTTTTGGGAAAAGGTACTTTTTTTTGGAAAAGGTACTTTTTTTGAAAATAGGTATTTTTTTGAAAAAATGTATGTTTTTTGGGAAAAGGAACATTTTTTTAGAAAAAGGTACTTTTTTTGGGAAAAGGTACTTTTTTTTGGAAAGGTACTTTTTTTGAAAAAGTTATTTTTTTGGAAAAATGTATGTTTTTTGGGAAAAGGTACTTTTTTTAAAAAAGGTACTTTTTTTGGAAAAAGGTACTTTTTTTGGAAAAAGGTACTTTTTTTGGAAAAAGGTACTTTTTTTTGGAAAAAGGTACTTTTTTTGGAAAAAGGTACTTTTTTTGAAAAAAGGTACTTTTTTTTGGAAAAAGGTACTTTTTTTAGAAAAAGGTACTTTTTTTGGAATAAGGTACTTTTTTTGGAAAAAGGTACTTTTTTTTGGAAAAAGGTACTTTTATTGGAAAAAGGTACTTTTTTTTGAAAAAGGTACTTTTTTTGGAAAAAGGTACTTTTTTGGGAAAACGGTACTTTTTTTGGAAAAAGGTACTTTTTTGGGAAAAAGGTACTTTTTTTGGAAAAAGGTACTTTTTTTGGAAAAAAGGTACTTTTTTTGGAAAAAGGTACTTTTTTTGGAAAAAGGTACTTTTTTTTGGAAAAGGGTACTTTTTTTGGAAAAAGGTACTTTTTTTGGAAAAAGGTACTTTTTTTGGAAAAAGGTACTTTTTTTGGAAAAAGGTACTTTTTTTGGAATAAGGTACTTTTTTTGGAAAAAGGTACTTTTTTTTGGACAAAAGTACTTTTTTCGGAAAAAGGTACTTTTTTTGGAAAAAGGTACTTTTTTTGGAAAAAGGTACTTTTTTTGGAAAAAGGTACTTTTTTTGGAAAAAGGTACTTTTTTTGGAAAAAGGTACTTTTTTTGGAAAAAGGTACTTTTTTTGGGAAAAGGTACTTTTTTTGGGAAAAGGTAATTTTTTGGAAAAAGGTACTTTTTTTGTCCCCTTTTTGCCCCTCCCGATAAGAATTTCCAAAAATGCCGTCTCAACGGACGTCTACACCGGTCGAGGAACCTACATACCAAATTTCAACTTCATAGCTCCAGCAGTTTGAGCAGGCCGTCAAGGGGGAGACTTTTTCCCCTTTTTGCCCGTCCCTGTAAAAATTTCCAAAACTCCCGTCTTGGTGGATGTCTACGATAGTGGAGGAACCTTTATACGAAATTTCAACTTCCTACCTCCAGCGGTTTGGGCAGGCCGTCAAGGGGGGCATTTTTCGCCTTTTTAACCCCCATTTTTACAACGTCCCTGTCCAAAATTCTAGAAAGTACTTTCCAGAAAAGTTAGCCCCTACTCCAAGGAACACATATCTTAAATTTCAGCTTTCTAGCCAAAGGGGTTTTGGCAGGCCGTCAAGGGGGACACTTTCCCCCTTTTTGCCCGTTCCGGTAGGAATTTCCAAAAATCCCGTCTTAGCGGACGTCTACCCCGAAAGAGGAACCTACATACCAAATTTCAACTTCCTAGCTTCAGCGGTTTGGGCTGGGCGATGTTGAGTCAGTCAGTCAGTCAGTCAGTCACGTTATTCTTTTATATATAGAGATGTATATCACAGCAAAACAATAATCGTCAAAGTAAACCAAAACTTTCAAGTTTATTTAAAACAAAACACAAGGTTTAATCATCACCAGGGTGGGCAGGCAATTCCGCTAAAATACCGTTATCGATTCACTTACTACCGCTACCCCTAAAATACCGTTACCAAAATACCATTATCTTTAAAATACCGTTACCGAAATAACTGAAATACCGTTACCCTTAAAATACCGATACCGAAATAAATTAAATATCGATAATCTTAAAATACCGTTACCGATATAAATGAAATACCGTTACCCCTAAAATAACGTTACCGTCATTTTTAATTTTCTGTTTCTGCCAATTGTCCTGGACTATTGATTATTTTTCGTACATTAAGTTGGTAAATTGGTTCTGTTTTTATTGTCGATTGTTTTTTGTAAAAAAAAATTGGAGAAAGCATTAAAAAACCTACTACTACCGTTATTCTTAAAATACCGTTACCGAAATAACCGAAATACCGCTAACCTTAAAATAACGTTACCGAAATAATCAAAAAACCGTTATCCTTAAAATACCGTTACCGAAAAAATAAAAAAAACCGTTACCCTTAAAACACCGATACCGAAATAAATGAAATACCGTTACCCTTAAAATACCGTTACCGAACTAATCTAAAACAGCGTTACCCTTACCGATAACCGCATCGTTTCGGTTACCATCCATGATCATCACTACAAAAATGCCATTTTCGGATTCCCCATCCACAAGACTACACTCATAGAAATAAATCTGTAAAAATAGCAGAAAAAGGTACTAAAAATGATGCTAAAGAAAAAACTGCTAAAATTAGCAGATTTTTTGTTGCTAAATACTCGTAAAATAAGAACAGCCAAATTAAAACTGGTAAATTTACAGTATTTTAGTTATATTTAAGTTAACTTTCAGTTAATTGAAAATAACAAATTTTACTGTAAAATCTGCAGAAATATTTGCTAAATATTACTAGACTAAAAATAGCTAAAATAAACTGTTGTATCTACAAAATTTTTGGTATTTTTAACCCTTTCACGACCGAACATAAACTATAGGAAAATTTGTTTTTTTTTGCGGATTCGTGATAATCGACCCAACATTTCTAAACAAAAGTGTCGTCAACAATATTTTTTTTCAACTCCTTCATCGAAAAAATCCATGGGACATATATATCCCATTGGTCGTCAACGGTAAACATTTGTGAACAACTAACGTACTCTGCTCGTAGCGAGTATAGTGTATTTTGTTTTAGTTTTTGCAGAAATAGTTGCATTTTTTGTTTTTCTGTTGTTGTAAATTTTTACACAGAGTGTCGATTATTACTTTTTTTGTTTTTCTTATCATAGAAGTTTGCATATCGCGTTTTGTGCTTAAATTTGAGTGTTCTAACGTTTTTTCAAAATAATTTTGATCATTTGGAGAAATCGATTAGCAAGTGAAAGAAGAAACCACATTTAATAAAACTGCGTACTCAGTTTTTCATGATCACCTCAGTAGTCCTTATAAAAGGACTTTAAATTGTCAACGCATGGTTTTTGGCAAACCCTTTTTTAATGATATTTTATACATTACATGCTGCTGATATGGGATCAAATGAAAGAGGAGAATTTCTACACTTTAATAAAAGCTTTTCTTTTTTTTTCTACTGAAAATTTTACAAAAATATTTTTTTCATCATTTTTTGTCAAAATTTACATTATCACTGAACTGCGGAGATTATCCTTTCGTATTTGATACCCATTTTGGAGAGAAGTGAGAAAAAAATATATTGCCATTTTAGTATGCATTAGTATTTCGAAGTCACATATATGTATGTATTCTTCCATGGGTGGGATCAAAATTTGAAAATGTTGCACGGTGTAATATATAACTGCAAGAATAAAAGAACTAATCAACGCCGATTTTATGCAGCGGATGAAGTTGTGGAATTGCTTAACGCGTGTGAAAATGATGAAACCCACCAAATAACATCACCAGTATACTCTGTGCCTCTTGTATCCAATATTATGGTTCCGCCACGATTTGAAGAAATTCGGATTTCACAAACAATGTTCGGCAACCAAGCCGTCATGATCCATCATATGTTCGAGCATATAAAATT
Source organism: Leucophora obtusa (assembly GCA_949987735.1). Taxonomy (NCBI): domain Eukaryota; kingdom Metazoa; phylum Arthropoda; class Insecta; order Diptera; family Anthomyiidae; genus Leucophora; species Leucophora obtusa. The sequence continues at coordinate 254,401,327 of OX465295.1, read as the reverse complement.
CAACCAACTTTGAACAATTACCATTCGTCATTTGGTTGAGCTATGAGTGAAACTAAACGAAAGTCAATCGATATACCTAAATTGCAAAAGGGCGTAACAACACTTTTTTGCATTAAATTAAAGGATATATTTATTCTCTTGACTATAGACTTTTTTCTGTATATAAGTTTAAATTTTTGTAGGGACGTGTATTTAGTCTAGTGCATCATAATCAATCAAAAACCCGATTTCGAATTTTTTGTTTTTACGCCCTTCTACATTTTAGGCGACGATATGTATACTTAAAACAAATATCTTGATTGAATTAATAGTTCATTTAATTTTATTAATTTTTTGTTTAATTTAATGAAAAAAAAAAACTAAACGAAAGTCAATCGATATATCTTCACCTAAATTGCTAAAGGGCGTAACAACACTTTTTTTGCATTAAATTAAAGGATATATTTATTCTCTTGACTATAGACTTTTTTCTGTATATAAGTTTAAATTTTTGTAGGGACGTGTATTTAGTCTAGTGCATCATAATCAATCAAAAACCCGATTTCGAATTTTTTGTTGTTACGCCCTTCTGCATTTTAGGCAATGATATGTATACTTAAAACAAATATCTTAGTCTCTTTATGTTTGGTTGAATGAATAGTTCATTTAATTTTATTAATTTTTTAATTTAATGAAAAAAAAACAAAACTATAAAACTTCTTTTTTGTTTACCTTTGACGACCAATGGGATACATATGTCCCATGCTGAATTTGCGCCCTGTAAGCAAGAAAACAACACTATTCCCAATGTTCTGGTATTTCTGAAAACAGGAGGCACAGGTCCATGCTATATCAAAATTTTGGTCTTGCAAAACCAATAACATCTGAATAAATGACATCCAAAAAAGATGAACAAAAAAACTTATTTTTCAGATTTTGGGGTCAATTAATTAGGCACTAAGAACACATGGGGCCAATTATTTGGTAAAATCTGAAAGTAAAAACTCTCCTTTATTAATACAAGGAAGCTTAAAAAAAATCGGTTGGAATATGTGAAAAATATAACAAAAAAAAAAATGGGACATTATCAACCATTGGTCGTCAAAGGGTTAAGCTAAATTTAGTTGAATGCAAATAGCAGCTTATCCTGCTAAAATGCGCAGAATTATTTGCTAAAAAAATTGTAAACTCCTGTTTTCAAAATGCTCAATATTTATTTTTTAAGTTTTTTTTTGTAATTTTTTAGGTTACCAATTATTTAGCAAAATTTTTTTGCTGATTTTAGCAGGTCAATTTGTTATTTTTCATTAACAACAATTTGTATTTTGGTGTATTTTAGTTAAAGTCGACTTTAGTTAAAATATTGGGTGGCAGTGTGCCATGACTTGGTTTATTTTTGGAGCATTCTGATTGGTTAATTTATTCTCAACCAATCAAAATGTTTGAAAATACAAATATTTTTGTAGGATTTTCATTAGGGTATTCAATTGATTAATCGTTATTTGATTAATCGAACAATTTTTCTCAAAAATTGTTCGAATAATTTAAAATGTCCAAATTTCGAATAACGAATAATTTCATACGATTAATCGATTAATCGAAATTAGTAGAAAATTACAAATAGTTTAAAAAATATAAATTTTTTATTAAACTAAATGTGCTAAAACCTCATATTTTTTTTAAAAAATTGTGCCAAATAATTTGCTGTAGTCCAGCAAAATCTTTAATTACCAAATAAGTGGTTATATAATAGAAATTCATAGCTCCGCACAACTTATTTTTTGGTGTCTAAACTCATTATTTTTGTTTGACGTGGTCGTTTTTATAAGTAGTCACGCTTACCCGCTCGCTTACGAAAAAATGAGAAATAAGTAGTTATGAAATTTGGAATAATAAGTGGTTACACATATGATTACAAAAAGTTGAATTATAAGTGGTTATCCGATTGCTTGATTCTTAAAAATAAGGAGTTAAGCAAATACTATTAGCTTAAGGAAATACATTCAGAAAAATTTAAGTTTTCTCTAGTGCCCAGCAAAATATTGGTAATGACACCTCATTACTATCTGCATTACCAAAAATGATATATCATTACCTTTTACATTATTTTCTAATATAAAATAATGACTTCCAAATAACGGCCTATTGTATTCATTGTTTCTAAATATAAAATAATGACTTACTCGTAATAGTTTAAATAAGTACTTTTTACACAGTTAAATTTTATACATTTTCATTTTTTATATGTAAATATGTTTTATTTTTAAATTTTTATGACGAGTCCTAAAATTACATACTAGAGAAAACTCGAATTTTTCTGAATGTATTTCCTTATGCTAATAGTATTAACTCCTTATTTTTAAGAATCAAGTAAGCAATCGGATAACCACTTATAATTCAACTTTTTGTAAGCATGTGTGTAACCACTTATTATTCAGAATCTCATAACTACTTATTTCTCATTTTTTCGTAAGCGAGCGGGTAAGCGTGACTACTTATAAAAACGACCACGCCAAACAAAAATAATGAGTTTGGACGCCAAAAAATAAGTTGTGCGGAGCTATGAATTTCTATTATATAACCACTTATTTGGTAATGAAAGATTTTGCTGGGTGTTTAATTTTAGGACTCGTCATAAAAATTTAAACAAAACATATTTACATATAATAAATAAAAATGTATAAAATTTAACTGTGTAAAAGTACTTATTTAAACTATTACGAGTAAGTCATTATTTTATATTTAGAAACAATGAATACAATAGGCCGTTATTAGGAAGTCATTATTTTATATTATAAAATAATGCAAAAGGTAATGATATATCATTTTTGGTAATGCAGATAGTAATGAGGTGTCATTACCAATATTTTGCTGGGAGGCTTGTATCTATCCGAGTTTCATTCTGGCCTAAGAAAATAATTAAGGGACGACCTTTTAGAATTTCTAGAAATATTTGTTAGCTTCAACTCAATGAGAATTTCATGTTTTCAAGTAGGAGCGTTAATAAACATCTTAAATCCCAAAGAAAAACAAAAACAATATATAATATTATCACAGTTTGCTTTGTCATCTTCCAAATTACTACCCAGTTGTTGTGACTTATCTAGTAAAGTAGTGGTATCTATCTACGTAGAGTTTGCAATTCGGTTTTAACCGTAAGCGAAACCGCGGTTAACCGCACTAATTAACCGTAACCGCATGTAAAAACCGTGCGGTTACGCTTTAATTATTATACATTTAAAACCAGATTTTTGTAAATAGTTTAGTATCAAAATTTTTGAAGTTTTGCAAAAAAATAAAAAATTTTACAATTTACGCAGTTTTATAAAACTTGTCTAAAAATTATAAAAATGAATACATTTTTTTTAGTTTTTGTGTTTAATCTGGAACGGTAATGTTATTTTTTTCAAGCGATGATAAAAACATTAATAAATTGTCGTGCAATATTTAAATAGTTTGGAAATGAAGCTCAAAAATTAAGAAAATGCTATTGATTTCACAAATAAAACTTAATTTTTTAATTTGTTTTGTTGAAAAAATATGAATTTTAGTATTATACCCTTATTCTAGGAATATGTGACAAATTTTTTTGTTTTAAAAATTGTCACGTTTCTTGTTATAGAAAATTTCTAGAAATTTGTTATGGTATTCTATTTTTTTTATGACAAGAAAAAGTTCTTTAAATTTCACCATACTATGGTGAAAGTTTTTGCTGACAAACAGAAATAATATTTCAAAATTGTATTAAAAAAATTTATAATTTATGGAAAATGAAAAAAAATCCTAAAACAATGGCCTACAACAAAAGTTAGATTTGAGTCAACTTTAGCACGCTTTCGCACGCTACCGCAAGTACCCATGGAAACCCAAAATATCTCAAACAACAGTCTTCACAAGTTGAATACAGAAATTCTTTTGGGCAAAATTATGCTGCCGTGTAAAGTGCCGGATAAAAATGCATACATTTAACATGTACTTCACGTTTTTAATTTTCCTTTTACCATTAATAATGCCTTTTGTTAAGATAAATTATAAAATTCCTTAAAAAATATTGAAATTTTTTATTTTAATTTGTTTACAAACAAAAACTTTTGCTTGTTATGTGCTTTTTATTACATGACAATTTTGTCAAGGTTTTTCTGTGACAATTTTTTTAGAATACCGAAACTGTTACAACTTAAATTTACCTCAGTTTTGTCACAATTTTTTTATTGTTATAAAGTTTAGAATAAAGGCGTTAGAAACAATCTTCTTATTCATTCGTCATTATTTATTTAATATTATTTTAGAAAAGGGATCTGCAAAAGCTACTGGATATTCAATTGGTTTTTGTTAAAAATTTCTTCTCAAATTCGGCTCCTATTTATACACTACACCACTACGCTGATGTTTGTTACACCAGAAATTTTGGACGCAGGCGCACTTTTTAGTGTACCGTTCGACTTAGAATCTCTTTTTGGTTCGATGTAACAATGGCCGTCTGTCAGGTTGCAAATATTTTGATGAAATTATGTACACCGACTTGTATCGACCCAAGGACAATTGGTTAAAATCGGTCTACGTTTAGACCTAGTGCCCATATAAAGATTTCCCCAAAACTGGCTTGTTCGCACGCTACAGCTCGCAAATACGACGATCTTTTAATGGAATGCGGTACACTGATTCACATGGGTCAATGAATACAGCCTATTGATTTTGTTTAGAATCGGTCCATGTTTAGACTAATACCCTTATTCTAGGAAAATGTGACAATTTGTTTTGTTATTAAAATTGTCATGTTTCTTGTTATAGGAATTTTTCAAAAATTTGTTATGGTATTCTAGTCTTTTTATGACAAGATAAAGTTTTAAAAATTTCACCATGGTGAAAGCTTTTTCAGCCAAAAAGAAAATAAAATTACGATTTTTTGATAATTTTATGAAATCTTAAATGAAATGAAACTTAAAAAATTCCCAGGAAGCAAAGAACACGAGAGAACTAGTTATAAACTCTTGGAGTTTTCTTTAAATTTTAGCATCAAGCACCCTGAGATTATTGCTAACAATTTCAGCCCTAAAAATTCCGTGTTAATACGAAATCTTTTGGAGAATTTTGCATGGCATTTAAGAATCGGCAAAAGGTTTGACGCATCTTATATCTTAAAAGAACATCTTAAAAAATGGTTTTGCTGTGACAATTTTTCTTAGAATACCAAAACCATAACAATTTCCATTCACCTCAGTTTTGTCACAATTTTGTTATTGTTATAAAGTTTAGAATAAGAGTATACGTGTGCGTATAATGGTCCCCTAAAAATGAGTATGTTCGCAGGTCGGAAATATTAAGATTATGTGATGAAATTTGGTACACCGACTTATATCGGCCCAAGGATCAAGTCCATTGATTACGGTTAGCGGTTACGAAAGCGGTTCATAGTTAGATATAGCACCCATATAAAGGTCCCTCCAAAATTGGCTTGTTCGCACACTGAAAGTCGTAAATACGAAGATATTTTAATAAATTTTAGTACGCTAACTCACATGGACCCAATTTATTCTAGATGGGATCGGTCCATATTTGGAATTATAGCCCATATGGACTATGTTTCCTATTTTCTTTTACATACACCTAACATTAGGTTAAATCAAATTTTCTTAGGATTTTGTTAATTTTCTGTCATTTTATAGACAAATTTTGACACAAGTCCATTTCAACAACTTAGAATATCATATAAAAAATTAGTTTGCTTTCAATCAGACTGGTGTAGGGTATCATGTCATGCCTCAACTCATACAGTTGCCATGCTTCAACTTTTTTTTACTCGTTTTTAATTTTTTGTGTTTTTGCTTTGGATTTTAATAATTTTGCCGTTGGTAATTTTAGCAATTAATTAATTTTGTGTTAATCAAGTAAGTTTAAGAATGTTTTATTATGAGTGCGATTAACCGTTAACCGCGATTAACCGCACCAATTTTAACCGTAACCGCGGTTAAGCAATACTGCTGTTAAATGCAAACTCTACTATATACGTATAATAAATTTTTAATTATTTTTTACGACTTTTTAAACGTTGATATTAAATGAAAGCATTAATAATTATTGTAATTAATGATTATTAAAATTATTAATTATAATTAATGCTCAATGTAATAAAGCTTGTTTAGTGAGCACTCTGAATTAATAAAATAAAACATAGAGGGAAAACAATTTCTCAACGGAGTTTTTCTCTACATTTACGTTTTTATGTATTCAATGCATACGAAAGAGATACAAATTACTGTACGGCGTTTTATATTCTTCTTTTGGGTGTGGTTCTCCCCGATTTGAATAAAATTTTAATATGTGAAAGAGGGGACAGAAAAAATAAAAATATTGACAAATTCTGATCTCAATTGTTACACTTTTTTTATTTTTATGAATTTCAGAAGAGTTACTGAATTTATTTTTGTTTCTTTTTTTAAATAAAATTATTAAAAACACAACAAGTGTATGTACATATATTAATTTACAGAAATTGTTTTCGATTAATCGATTAATTTTAAAATTTTGTTCGATTAACCGGTTAAGTAAAAAACCCGAATAATTATTTGCACGATTAATCGATTAAAATAAAAAGCCGATTAATTGAATACCCTAGTTTTCATACACAAAGTGAACAAAACCGTATAATTAAAAATAAAGTCGACTTTGAATTTAAAATACTCTTTTATAGTAAGAGCCACTATCCTTATTTATTCAATCTAGTATTGACATCATGCGGGAATTCCCATCCCCAGCTTTCAAACCGAAATCGAAATGGGAGAAAGGAAACAGAAAGGGAACAAAAAATTGAAACAAGAAGCAAGATAGAAACAAAGTTTACCAAAATTCAAAACTGTTCTAATACCTCATTCATAGTCATGCGCGGTTTCAAGGGGAGCACTGTGGGCCAGGATCGCCGTTTTTTGTCCAAAAGTACAATTCAGGTAAAGGGAAAATATGTTTATATATTATATTCAAAATCTAGGATTGTTAAATATGTTTTGAGTGAAATATTGGATCATTGTGGTTACTCGTTGTTAGCTGGCGAGAGTTCAAAGTCAAAGTTTTTTAATTTTGTGACATTTTTTATTTTATAATGATACAATAAAAACGTCATAAATAAACAATAATTTGTTCCAAAAACATTTTCAAATTATAAAACTGAAACTATTTATCAAAAAAAAAAAATAGAAACCTGTTAAGTATTTACGAAAAAAGTAACAAAATTATTAATTTTACCTCAAAAATATGAGTTTTTTTGAAAATCCTAAATTTTCAAAAAAAAACTCCAAAATGTTCCAAGAGATATTTGAAAAATTTGAATGCCAATGTGTTCCCTCAGATGTCTTCTACCTAGGTTTTTGCGACCGTTTGCGACCGTTCATAAACTTTCGAGATTTTGCACTTTAACTGAAAAAGTACCTTCAAATCTCGCTGATTTCCAGCATTCCAGAGTTTTAGTAAAAACTAAAAAAAATAGCACTAAAAATTACTTTAAATGTAGGTTATGCGGTTTAATAAAGCAGCTGAAGATCTAAAAAAGCGTCTTTTTGATTTGAAAAACGAACATCGTTGTTACTTTCTTAGAAATCTTGGTGTATCCATAAATGATGAATTCAGTCTATGGAAAGCAACTAAGTATATTAAACGTCCATCGAAAAGAAATGCTCCGATGTGGTGTAAAACAGACAAGAATAAAGCTGAAGCATTTGCTTTACATCTTCAAAACACATTTCAACCACATACACTAAGCAACAGCAGTCAAGTTGATGAAATAATAAACTTTTTGGATAGTCCAAAGCCTATAAAGCACATAGCCTCATGAAGTTCAAGAATAAGTAAATAAATTAAATTTTAATAAAACTCCAGGATACGACTCTATCAATGGAGTTGTGGTGAAAAATCTTCCTAAAAAGGGGATAATATTTTTAACGTTGATTTTTAACATATTTAGTTAGAATAACTTTAACTCCATACTGAGACTGAATCATTTCCCATCTAAATGGAAGTGCGCAGAAATAGTAATGGTAGCAAAACTCAATAAGCCGGAGAATGTTGTTCTCCAAAATATTTGAAAGAATATTTATGAGACGATTGTCGCCAATCTTGGAAAAATTCAACATCATACCTGAATACCAATTTGGTTTCAGGGAAAATCATGGTACTCCTGAGCAATGCCCTCGTATTGTAAACTTTATAAGAGATACATTGGAAAAGAAAAAATATTGTTCTGGTGTCTTTTTAGATGTACAAAAAGCTTTTAATAAAGTCTGGCATAAGCTTAAAAAACTGCTTCCAACACCATAATATTTGCTACTTAAGTCATATTTAAGTGATCGTCATTTCTACGTTAAAGTAAACAACGAAACATCACAAATATATAATATAATGGCAGGCGTTCCTCAAGGCAGCGTTTTGGGACCAACACTCTATACTATATTTACATCAGATATGCCTATCAATGACAATGTTTTAGTTGCAACTTATGCAGATGATACAGCACTATTAGCTTCTAGCACATGCCCAATTGAAGCCTCAAATCTTGTCCAAAGAGAACTTAGTCAAATTGAAATATGGTTGAACAAATGGAATATAAAAGTCAACACTGAAAAATCTGTTCATGTAGTATTCACATTACGTAAAGGTGTCTGTCCAAGTTTGTTTATCAACAATAGTGAAATTCCCCAAAAAGACAGTGTGAAATATCTAGGACTTCATATTGATAAAAGATTAACATGGAAGACTCACATTAAAGCTAAAAAGGATCACTTAAAAATAAAAACAAAACGACTCTATTGGCTGTTAGGCCCGAAGTCCCAAGTTAATATTGAATCTAAAATAATAATATATAAAACTATACTTAAGCCAGTGTGGACGTATGGGATTCAACTATGGGGTACTGCCAGCCATTCGAATATTAAGATATTACAACGATATCAATATAAAACATTAAGATCAATAACACTGTGAGACAAATGGTAGGGGTCAGTGATCGGGAAGGGTTCAAACTACCGGGGAAAGTTATATCGGTAAAAAAGAAGTTATACGTGTCCCGGCGTTTCGCTGGGTCAACCCTAGGAATCGAGATATATCGATTTGACCTTTGGTGGTCTTTTTTTTGACATAACTCGAGAACCACTAGTCCGATTTTGCTCAAACAATTTTAAAAAAATTAAAAATTATAATTCCTTTAATCTGTTCATATAACGTTTTTCTATATACTGAACAGTTTTGCCGGTAAAAATAAATGTATGAAGAAAAAAATAGTTTTTGCCTAAAATATTAAAAAAAAGTAATAAACAAAACGTTATTGATTTTTATGGTAGCGGTAACATACATTTATTTTTACCGGCAAAACTGTTGAGTATATAGAAAAACCGTATATGAACAGATTAAAGGAATTGTAATTTTTAATTTTTTTAGAATTGTTTGAGCAAAATCGGACTAGTGGTCCTCGAGTTATGTCAAAAAAAAGATATATCTCGATTCCTAGGGGTGACCCAGCGAAACCCCGGGACACGTATAACTTGTTTTTGACCGATATAACATTTCCCGTTGGTTTCATCCCATCCCGATTTTGACTGTCGCATAGTGTAATTAAAGCTCCATGGTTTGTTTCTAATAAAACTATACATAATGATTTATTTATTCCAAAGGTTAAGTAATCATTGCAACCCATTGGCCATTTCCCTACTTGATGATACTGAAGAAGTTAAAAGACTGAAACGGCATCATATTCTCGATTTACCATTTCGTAAATAATTCATTATTTCTAAAATGTAATCTCACACTAATGTAACCATTCATTTATCCTTCTGTAAATACTCATTCATTTAAATGCAATAGAAACATATTTAATTCATTTGTAAATAATTCTATAAAAACTAGAAAGTTAGTTTGTTAAATGTTGTTTTACTTGCTGTAGTCCAACAACCAATGTAAATATTATTATATCCAATTTGCTTATTATCCTTAAATGGATAGATTGGAAATAAAATGTATTATGAAAAAAAAATGTAGGTTATGACTAACCCCCTAAAGTCTAGGTTTTTGGGACATTTGAGTGCCAATTCTGAATAAGTACGAAATTAACCCTTAAACACATTTTAAGTTTTGACTTATTTCTGGTATTAAAGTTAACTTTTAAACTTCGATGTCTTCAGAGACTTATAGTAGAATTTCATGACAAATATTTTTTAGGAATATTTTAACCCTCTAACTCCTCAACTTATGGGTCTTTTTTGACACTTTTAAAAAAGGGACAAAAAATACCCATTAATTGCAGAGTTAGAGGGTTAAAATGTTCCACAAAAATATCTCTCGTAGTGTTTTACATAAGTTCGCTGAACATATCCTATACCTAAAATGGAAGATTCACATGGTTTCCTATGCCGATTCACAATAAACATTTTCAAAAGAGGGGAAATTTTAACCCCCCAGACGAAAACTTTTAAAACGCCGATACACATAAATTTTTCTTTGTTCCCTCTGCGTGAATCAGTTATCATCAATACCTTTTTTTTCTTTTTTGTACAGTGTAATTTATTTTCCAACACATAACAATTTTAAATTTATGGCCGCCATATTGGATCCGCCATATTGAATTTTTTTAATTTGATTTCAGTTTCGTAATCTGCTACCCAAAAACTTCTCCTGGTGGAAATTTGAAATAAATCAGACGACATAAGAAATTTAATGAAAAAATTGTTTGTTGCCATATTGGATCCGCCATTTTGGATTTCAAAATTTTAATTTCAGATTTTTAACCAGCGGATCCTGGACCTATATAATTGATTATTTTAAGTCCAATATATTAAAACTAAAAATTAAAGGCCGCCATCTTGGATCCGCCATTTTGAATTTTATATTTCAGATTCGTGATCAGCAATAACCAAACCCCCCTTTGTGATATCTTTTAGTTTCATATACTCAATATTCCACTTTTGGCCAAAATTCGATGATGCTGGCCCACTGTGGGGGTGGGGGAATGGAAAATGTTCCCCCCCCAAACCGAAATCGAAAATGAAAAAAAGGGGAAAGAAAAGAAAAAAAGGAAAAAGATAGGAAAAAAGGGAAAGGAAAACGAAAAAAGGGAAAACAAGAAAAAATTAAAACAAGATGCAAGATAGAAACAAAATTGTTCCGAAGTCCAAAACTGTTCTAAAGCAATTTAACAAAAAGTCTCTCCTATACTGAAATATATCAGATCCTAAAAAAAAACAAAATATTTAATCAAATACGAGAATACACAAATAACGAGGTACTCAAGTTAATTTTTTTCTGGTAATTTTGCTTTAAGAAAAAAACTACAAATGAACACGATAATGCAAATTTTCCTAAAGAAAATTTGGAATATTTTTCGTTTGACAAGTTTTTTATAAAAATTTTATCAAACTATAAAAAGAATCTTTTTAAGAATTAACTTTAATTAAAAATAAATTGTGATATTGTTTTTCTTAAGGACATTTTTTTATAGGAGATTATATAGTAGTAAATATAAGAGATTCTATATTTAGTGCCAATGCTTCAAAAACTACATTTTTACAGGAACCTTAGAAATTTTTTCCTCTTTTCCCTTGAAAAAACTTCACTCGGCCTTCAGCTTTAAGGGTTATTTAAATTGTGAATGAAATCATTTTTTATTTTATAAAGGTGTTATTACAACAAACACTAAACGTCAATTTTTCACCAGATAAATAATAGTCTTACACTAATAGAAAAAAGTCCATAGGAAATTTAGTTAAAACTACTAAAAATTAGTTAAAAATGATGCTGCAGAAAAAAACTGCTAAATAAGCAGATTATTTTTGCTATATATTAGTAACTAGCGGTCGAAGCCCGCTACGTTGTTAGCGGTAAGGTAAATTTACTGTAATGTTTAAGTACAAATACTATTTTTTGCCTCTTCATTTTTATATAAATAAATCATTTAGTATACCAACACGTGAGCATGTAACAACTAATTGTGTATTGTTCAAGCCATCGGCGTAGATAGGTCGTTTCGTGGTTGGGTGGATAGGTCGTTTTTTTTAATTCGCTTTTTTATTTAAAGTACAGTTTTTATAATAAAAGCCTTCACCCAGCCAAATAAATAATTCTGACACAACAATGGGTTTAAAATAAATAAATATTTGATCACTTTTTCTCATGAAAGTGGATTGTTAGTAATGAATCCATTATAAAATGCAATATACGTGTGTATGTCAAGTTAATTTGGTAAAGTGCGAACTTAGGTAGATAGACCCGTAAGTAGTTTTGTGCATTTGTGTTTTGAATGAAAATAAATAACGTAAAGCAGGGTTGGAAGGTATTTTATTATATTAAAGATAGCGGGCAAAGCCCGCTACGTTGTTAGCGTGCCTTCAAGTTTTTTTAATTCCAGTTTATGTAAAGGTAGACCTGGCAATTTAAGTAAATTCGCAAATTCAGTAGGAAAATTTACTGCGTCGGTTTGTTCCACCGGTGCTTCGTTACCTGCAGTTTAATTATCAGAAAATATAAGTTCCATTCCTTTTCTAAAGTTTTTTCTCTTTTAGAAAACTTGGTTAACTTTTTGCAGAGTATGTTTCAATGCTACATAAGTTTCATATTCCGTGGATAGTGTTTGAACAGGTAATTAAAAGGGGTTCTTCACCCCTTCCTGCCAGTAAAAATCCAAATATATATAATCTTGCCCCAATCGCATGCGAAATTTCAAGTACCAAACTCCGGCAGTTTGAGTCATTCAAATTCCATTCCATTTTGTTTAACAATTTTAGTGTTCCAATGCAACTCCTTCCAAGATTCCATTTCGTTCACCATTCCATTGCATTTCATTCCCATTATCTGTTATTCCAATTCCATTCGTTCCCCGTTTCATTCCACTTCGTTCCTACTATCTTGTGTATCGATATTGATATCAGTCGCTTCTATTTCCATTCCATTTCTTTGCACTTGCTCCGTTCCATTCCTCTTTTAACTGCAGTGTTTCAATTCCACTCGTTCCCCATTCTATGCCATCTCGCTTCTCACTCCATTTCGTTTTATAGTCCTTTCCATTTCGTTCCCTCTTCCAATCCATTTCCATTGTCTATAATTTCAATTCCACTCGTTCAACGTTTATATCCATTTCGATCCACTTGTGTAGTGTTTCAATTCCACTCGTTTCCTTTTTAGTTTCTTAATTTTAGTGTTCCATATACACTTGTTCTTTAAGTTTTAGGTTTCTAGCTAAAGACGCAGACGTTAAGGCGGAAGGTGGGGGCAATTTTCCCCCTTTGAACCACCATTTACCACTTTCCTGTCCAAAGTCCTAAAAATACCTTGTCGATTAGTTTGCCCATACTCCAAGGAAAACATATTATAGATTACAGGTTTCTAGCCGAAGGGTTCGGTTAGGCCATCAAGGGGGAGAATTATTCCGTTTTTACCCCTCCCGGTACGAATTTCCAAAAACTCCGTCTTAGAGTACGTCTGCGTTGTAGGAGGAACCTACCGCATACATAATTTTAGGTCTCTATATCCAGCAATTTGGCCAGGCCGTCAAGAGGGAAGTTTTTTCCCTTTTTACCCCTCCCGGTATGAATATCCAAAAATTCCGTCTTAGAGGACGTCTACGTTGGAGAAGGAACCCAAATACCGAATTTAAGCTCCCTAGTTCCAGCAGTTTGGCCAGGCCGTTAAGGGGGAGACTTTTCCTGTTTTGACCCTACCTGTGGAAATTTCCAAAAATCTCATCTTAGCGGATGTCTACAATAGAGGAGGAACTTTAATACCAAATTTCAACCGCTGGAGGTAGGAATCCAGCAGTTTTGGCAGACCTTTAAGGGGCACTTTTCGCTTCATTAATCCCCATTTTTGCAATGTCCCTGCCCAAAGTTTCAAAAGATACCTTCCCGATAATTGAGCCCATACTCCAAGGAACATATGTTTTACATTTCAAGTTTCTAGCCAACTTTTACTATTTGTGCCACTCTCGGTTGGAATTTCCGAAAATCCGTCAACAGGGAATTTCAGCTTCCTAGTTGCAGCTGTTTGAGCAGGTTTTTTTTCCTCCCGGTTGGAATTAGGCTGGAAGAGGAACCTAAGTACCGAATTTCAGCTTCCTAGTTCCAGCAGTTTGGACAGGTCGTTAAGGGGCCACTTTCCCTTTTTGAGCCCCCATTTTATAACGACCCTGTCCAAAATTCAAAAAAGTATCTTTAGCCCTTACTCCAGGGACCCACATTTTAAATTTCAGATTTCTAGCCGAAGGGGTTTTTACAGGCCACCAAGGGGAGGCTTTTCTTCTTTTTGCCCTTCCCTTTAGGAATTTACAAAAATTCCATCTTCGCGGCTATCTGCGATGGATGAGGAACATTCATACCAAATTTCAACTTCATTGCCTCAGTGGTTTGGGCAGGCCATTATTGGGGACATTTTTCCCTTTCAATCACCATTTTTACTATGTTCCTGTTCCAAAATAGAAAAATTACGTTGCTGGTGAGTTAGTCCTACTCCAAGGAATACATATTTAAAATTTTAGGTTGGCCAAAAGGGATTGGGCAGCCCGTCAAGGAGGAGACTTTTCCCCTTATTTCCCCTCGCGATAGGAATTTCAAAAATTCCGTCTAAGCGGACGCCTATACAGAAGGAGAAACTCACATACCCAATTTCCTTTTGGGATATCCTGTAGGGAATTCCAATAAAGATACGTCAATAAAGAGTGCAGAACAGTAATTCTTATCCTCAAAGGCCTTTCGTATTTCACTAACAAGTCTGTGAACTTGCTCAATGGTGCCATGCTTTTTACGAAAACCGAACTGATGAGCAGGAATTAGGTTATGTTGAGTTACAGTTATCGTTATTCTGTTTGCGAATAGTTTCTCGAAGAGTTTTGATAAATTAGATAAAAGACTTATAGGCCTTAAGATTCAACTTTAGTGAGATCTTTTCCTGGCTTGGGTATCATTTTAATGAGGGAGACCTTCCATACTGGTGGATAATATTCAAGGCGTAATATTGCAATAAAAATAAAAAGTATTATTCTTACAGCTATCTGGGGTAACTCCAAGATCATTTTATTACTAATTTTATCGGTACCAAAAGCTTTTTTTGGGTTTAATTCTGAGATAGCATTTTCGACCTCTCGCAACTCAAAGCGAATGGGTACCTCTACGTGCCGTGGCAAAATTGGTGGTAACTCGACTATTGTGTTTGGATCGTTTGGCATAAATACAGATTTTAAATGTTCTGCAAACAACTCGCCTTTCTCCGTATCATTTCTAGCCCAGCTTCCGTCAGATTTACGCATTGGAGGTTTACATATAACAGGTCTTTTTAGATTCTTTGTAGCACGCCGTAATGAATAGTCCGTTCTTGTCGTAGCCTCCAGATTTTCAAAAAAATCATTTAGTGAGTAATTTCTTTGTAATTCAAGTAATTTGCGTAACTTGTTTGAGCATTCTTTAAATCGAGCCTTAAGTGCAGGAGATCTGTGAAGCTGCCACTCTCTACGAGCTCTTCTTTTCTCATTTAAGAGTCGCTCAATATCAACTGAAAAAATTGGATTTTGTCTGGATTGTCGGGGGGGTTTGGTAGCAAGTGCAGCAAGTTTAAGATAGGATTCAAAATTCCTAAGTGAGAGATCAATGTCCTCTGTTGTTCTTAGCAATATATTTTCCGTGCAATGAGTACTGATAAATTTTTTATATTTTAGCCAATTTGTTCCTTTGCCTGTAAGTGCTAAGTCACCGGTTGGAGATACAATTCGAGGGTTTATAAGGGAAACAATAGTGGGTGTATGATCAGAAGAGAGTTCCAATGAGGATTCTAAGTGCACCAAATTTCTTGCTATATTTTTAGTTACTCCAAAATCAATGAGATCCGGTATTTTATTTCGATCTGATGGCCAGTGTGTGGGTTCGCCGCTGGAGATCACATCCAAATCCATTTTATTAATTGTATCAAACAATACACGGCCCCTCGGGCAACAGAGCCTTGACCCCCAGAAAGTGTGCTTGGCATTGTAATCGCCAGCTGCCAGAAATGATTCGATTCGAAAAAAGATTTAAATTGATTTTCAAAAATCTTAAATTTCGGGGGAAATAAATCGAAGAGATCACTAGGTTCATAATATTTTCTTCTATAAATACTGAAGAGGCTTGAAGATAATCCTCACAAAGATCACACATGAGATAATGTTTCAAGCGAGTTTTTATTAAGATACCTGAGCCTCCACATGCCCTGCCTCTGGGATCTTTTGTGTCATAAAATGTATACTCATTAATTGAAAAATTACTACGAGGGGTTAAGTGGGTCTCAGAAACAATGTCAATCTGTTTGCTTCTTAGAAAATAACTGAGTTCTTCTTTATGTTGGCGTATGCCGTTATCGTTCCAAAAACATATTTTCAAAGTATTCATGGTTTACTCAGTAAGCCTGCAGTAACATAGACCGCATCTTCATCATCTCCTGTATCATATTGTTCATAGATTTGGTAAAATCTGAGACCGTTTGTACTAACACATCAATTGCTGCTTCAAGTCCACTAAAGTCCGATTTTTGACCTTGGTATTTATTTTGATTTGTTTTCATATTAGAATTAGATTCATCACTTATATTTTCTTGAAAATTTCTAGATGATGTACGACCTTTTACAATAGATGCAAAGGTCTGATTTTGGTTCGTAAAATGCTGCGCGTTCGGCAATTAGGGCTGCGGGTTAAAAATTTCTAGATTGGGCAATTGGGGTTGCGAGTTAAATTACTCTTGAATGTTTTGGGGTTCTCTGTTGTATAACTGCCTTCTGACAGTAGAGCGCTTAACAATTGAGTATGCAGGACATCCTCGGTAATTGGCCGTGTGATTTTCACTACAATTACTACATTTTTTAAATTTTGGGTCGCC
Source organism: Leucophora obtusa (assembly GCA_949987735.1). Classification (NCBI taxonomy): domain Eukaryota; kingdom Metazoa; phylum Arthropoda; class Insecta; order Diptera; family Anthomyiidae; genus Leucophora; species Leucophora obtusa. The sequence continues at coordinate 254,384,482 of OX465295.1, read as the reverse complement.
TTTAGACTTGTTACAGTCTTTTGAGCTGCGTAGCTCACCACAAATCACACAAACTGTAGGATGCTGGCAATACGTTTTAGAATGGCCAAATTATTGACAGTTAGTACACTGTATGGGGCCTTTTCTGTTATGGGACTCCTCCACTGTAATTCTACGATGTAGTAAATATTTCAGTTTGTAAATTGGGTGTACCTCACTCTTCTTCAATTTAACATCGTTGGGTTCTAGTTCAATACGAAACAGGGCTTGGGGTAGTTTTTCTCTGTTTCGAATATTAACTACAGACTTTATTTTAAAACCTTCGCCTTCTAGTGCACTTTTGACATCAGAGGGGTTGACACCAGAGTCCACTCCCTTAATGACAACTTGCAGGCCTTTACTGCTTTTCAATTGATAGTTGTAAAAGCTCTTCTTCCGGTCTTCAAAATGCTTAACCAACTTTCTGTGATGTCTACTGCAGTGGAGGAACCTTTATACCACATTTCAACTTCTTACCTCCAGTGGTTTTGGCAGGCACTTTTCCAATTTGTGAGACTGTTTATGGTGAAATTCCTACCGGAACGGGTGTTCCGGTAGGAATTTCCAAAAATCCCGTCTTAGCGCACGTCTATGCCGAATATTAAGAAACCTTCCCAAGCAGAAATTGCCGACGTTACAACAAAAGTTGTACTGGGAGAGCACTGTTTTTTTATGAAATGCCGGTACTACTTAAAACGTGCTTTGCCAGTACTGTTTTCTGAAAATTAACGAGCTTTTTTAAATTTATTAAAATTAACAATTTTATAAATTTTACGTATTTTACATCTATTACACAATTATTTATGTAAGAGAGACATCGCCATTCTTTTCTTGTGAAGTTTCGAAAGAATACATTTGAAGAAATTCCATCAAGTCTCAAGACATTGCGAAAAAAAATAAAAAAAATCTGTGATGTACACTAAGAGGACAGTAAAGTTCTAGCAAAATACTAAATTTGTTAAATATACTGGAATAATACCAAAAAAATAAAATCCCAAGCCTGCGCCAACGTTGGGAAATAACTACGGCCAAGCGTTTATTGGTGTTATCATTTCGACAAAATGGCAGTACAGTGAAAGTTAAAAATCCGACGCATTGCCAGTACATGTACTACCGCCTCCAATACCGGGCAACATTGTGCCGTTTGTATTTTTCTACCTGGGTTGTTTTAGTGGAGATATCCATGGGGGGAGAAAAACAAGTAGTTTTTTTGAAATTATATTTTTTTAAATGGTACTTTTTGGAAAAAACGAAATTTTTTGGGAAAAGATAGTTTGTTTCTACAAAGTACTTTATTTGTACTTTTTTTTAAAAAGGTATTTTTTTGGAAAAATTTATTTTTTTTGGAAAAAGGTACTTTTTTGGAAAAAAGTACTTTTTGAAAAAGGTACTTTTTTCTGAAAAAGGTACATTTTTCTGAAAAAGATACTTTTTTTTGGAAACCGGTACCTATTTTGGAAAACGGTACTTTTTTGAAAAAAGGTACTTTTTTGTGAAAAAAGTACTTTTTTGGAAAAATGTATTTTTTTTTTGGAAAAAAGTACTTTTTTGAAAAAGGTACTTTTTTCTGAAAAAGGTACTTTTTTCTGAAAAAGGTACTTTTTTTTTGCAAAAATGTACTTTTTTGGAAAAAGATACTTTTTTTTGGAAAAAGGTACTTTTTAGCAAAAAGGTACTTTTTTTGGAAAAAGGTACCCGATAAGAATTTCCAAAAATGCCGTCTCAACGGACGTCTACACCGGTCGAGGAACCTACATACCAAATTTCAACTTCATAGCTCTAGTAGTTTGAGCAGGCCGTCAAGGGGGAGACTTTTACCCCTTTTGCCCCTCCCTGTAAAAATTTAAAAAATTCCGTCTTGGTGGATGTCTACGATAGTGGAGGAACCTTTATACCGACTTTCAACTTCCTACCTCCAGGGGTTTGGGCAGGCCGTCAAGGGGGGCTTTTTTCTCCTTTGTAAACCCCATTTTTACAACGTCCCTGTCCAAAATTCTAGAAAGTACTTTCCAGAAAAGTTAGCCCCTACTCCAAGGAACACATATCTTAAATTTCAGCTTTCTAGCCAAAGGGGTTTTGGCAGACCGTCAGGGAGAGACTTTCCCTCTTTTTTCCCGTTCCGGTAGGAATTTCCAAAAATTCCGTCTTAGCGGACGTCTACGCCGAAAGAGGAACCTACCCAGCAAAATCTTTCATTACCAAATAAGTGGTTATATAATAGAAATTCATAGCTCCGCACAACTTATTTTTTGGCGTCTAAACTCATTATTTTTGTTTGGCTTGGTCGTTTTTATAAGTAGTCAGGCTTACCCGCTCGCTTACGAAAAAATGAGAAATAAGTAGTTATGAGATTTTAAATAATTAGTGGTTAGACACATGCTTACAAAAAGTTTAATTATAAGTGGTTATCCGATTGCTTACTTGATTCTTAAAAATAAGGAGTTAAGCAAATACTATTAGCTTAAGAAAATACATTCAGAAAAATTTAAGTTTTTTCTAGTGTGTAATTTTAGGACTCGTCATAAAAATTTAAACATAAAGCATATTTACATATAATAAATAAAAATGTATAAAATTTAACTGTGTAAAAAGTACTTATTTAAAATATTACGAGTAAGTCATTATTTTATATTTAGAAACAATGAATACAATAGGCCGTTATTAGGAAGTCATTATTTTATATTATAAAATAATGCAAAAGGTAATGATATATCATTTTTGGTAATGCAGATAGTAATGAGGTGTCATTACCAATATTTTGCTGGGTACATACCAAATTTCAACTTCCTAGCTTCAGCGGTTTGGGCTGTGCTATGTTGAGTCAGTCAGTCAGTCCGTCACGTTATTCTTTTATATATGTGACAGCGCATAGAGAAAGGGACCTAAGGGTAAAAAAATCATTTTTTTTTTTGTGGACAACATCTGAGCATCGAAAGACCGATCCCATGCTCTCCTGACCTTAGGTCCCTTTCTATCCTTAGGTCCCTTTCTATTTTGCGCGTCACATATAGAGATATAGGAACAGCAAAAATAAAACTGTTAAATATACCGAATTTTAGTTATATTTGAGCTAAATTTTTGTAAATTGAGAATAGCAAATTAACCTGCTAAAATCAGAAAAAAGTTTTGCTAAATAATTAGTAGCCTAAAAAATCACCAAAAAATTTAAAATTTTCTAAGTTTTTTTTAAATGCAAATAAAAATCGAGCCTTTTGAAAACCGCAGTTTACAATTTTTTAGCAAATATTTCTGCTGATTTTAGCAGAATAGATTGCTATTTGAATTCAACTAAATTTAGCTTAAAAATAGCAACAATTTTGTAGATATAACAGTTTATTTTTGTTATTTGCAGTCTACAAATATTTAGCAAAATTTTCTGCAGATTTTACAGTACAATTTGCTATTTTCAATTAACTAAAAGTTAGCCTAAATATAACTAAAATTCTGTAAATTTAACAGTTTTAATTTTGCTGTTCTCATTTTACTAGTATTTAGTAAAAAAATCTGCTAATTTTAGCAGTTTTTCTGCATCATAATTTTTAACTAATATTTAGTAACTTTTTCTGCTATTTTTACAGATTTATTTCTATGAGTGTATATATTAAATTTTCTGAAAAACAAATGGTACACAATTCTCATTTGAAACACTTTATCGTGAAAAACATTTTGTTTATATGTAAAATCGAAACAAATTCCCTGCAAACATTTGGAAGATATATTCCAAGAAGATAATAAAGCGATATCTTCTATTTTTCATTTGAATGAAAATAATCAAGTAGTATTTTGAAATTTTCTTCTTTTTATCATTTGGAAGATATTTGGAAAAACCAAATCAAATATTGTGTTTTTTGTCATAATTTTTTTATGATAATATTTGGGCATATCACCTTTTTATCATCTGGAAGATAAACACAATTCGTTTAAAATTTTTGAAAATGTTGGAAAAAAAAGAAAAAAAATTTGTACAAAACACAATTATAAGAAATATGGGAAACAAATTCGTTGAAAAATGAAGATTTAGTGCGCGGAAAAAACCGGGTATGATGGCAACAAGATAATTAATGTTCTTGTCAATGGATTACGTATGCAGATATTCTTTTTCAGAGTTAAATTAAATAATTAGTTAATTAATTAGCGATATCGCTAATTTATCATTCAGAAGTATCGCTTTCGCATTGCTTGGGAGTATCGGTATAGAGAGGATATTTACTCCCGAAGGGGGGATCTTCCGCAATAAGAATATGATTATTGCCGCAATAAAGTTTTTCTTCCAGGCGATACGATTGCGAAACATTTTCGTATTGTAATGTTTGCAGGTTTACTGAGCTTCAAGTAAGAAATTTTTAAAAATTTGTTAAAGAAACGTTTTCGCAAATCAATTATGGCTCAATATGACGTAGAAGTATTTATTTTTTATGATTTTGATTTAAAAAAAACCTTTCATTTTAGGAAATGTTCAAGGCTGTATTTAATGAAAAATAAAGAAAAGAATTTGCAAACCTTAACGCAGTAGGTACTTAACTAGAAGAAAAACATCAAGTTGTCATCTACTTAGACATTTATATTGAATTTAATTTTTAACCAAACGCTCTTGACAAATAAATATTATTTTTGAAAATCGATGAATTTTTTGGCTTTAAAAGTTTATTTTTGCATCATTAACGCATATTTTTCGGTTTTTAGTGCATATTACCATTTAAGTGCATATTTAGGTGCATATTATGCATTTTTTACTGCATATTTTAAGCGCATATTTCCGATTTTTAAGTGCAAGAAGGTCGCTGCCCTGATAATAATAGTCATTCTGCTAAAATCAACAGAAATATATGATGAGAAATAGTAGACTACTGATTTCACAAAAATAGATTTTTATCCTCTTAAAGCAATTTAAAATTTGTCTGTGTTTTTTATTCTACTAATATTCAGCAAAATTTGTTACTGATTTTAGCAGAGTAAATTTTTATTTCATTTAACTAAAATTTAGCTCAAATACAACTAAAATTCTGTATATTTAACAGCTTTATTTTTGCTATTATTATCTTACTAATATTTAGCAAAGAAAATCTGTTTATTTCAGCAGTTTTTGAAGCAAGGTAATTTTTAACTAATTTTTAGCAAACCTCTTTACAGGCTGTTTTCTATTAGTGTACTTAATCTGACCAACCATCCCACTTTTAACAGGATTATACCGCTTTTTAAAGGCTTGTGCTGCCTTGAATTGCTATCCTGCTTTTACAGCAAATAATTCCGCCTTATCCCATTTTTTAATGTGATATTAAACTTTTGAAAAAGTTTTCATAATTTATTTTTTCTAGAGTTCGCAGACAGCGAACGAGACCAAAAATGAATCCGAAAAGGGCTCAAAATATACATATTATTAAACTTTCACTTGTATGAAAGTGGTGCATCCAAAAGAGTGCGTCTTTTGTTTGAATAATTTTTGGCTTACTGAATAAGAACCGTCATGAAGTTATCCAAATTTTCTGGCTGGGTTATCGGTCTTGTGATTGAATTTTAAAATTTAAGAATTAATTTAATGCAATCAGAGAGGTTAATATTTGTTATAAATTTTCGATACGAAAGTGTTGTAGACCTAAGAGTTTTAAATTTCATTTACATTCAGATTTTCTATACAAATTATATTTTTCCACATTTTGTATCAAAATTCCGTTTGTCATGTAATTCATGTTACACATTTCAATAAATAAAACAATTGATAAAAATCCATAAAGTAAATTTTAAACGTTAAATTAAATTTTTTGAAATAACGAAAACTATATTTTTGCAGTTTATTTCGGCAAAGTTTTTTGACTTCAGATTCGTATTAAGGAGGGAAAAATATGTTAAAAACATTTATTGAGTCTGTACCTATATTTTTAAATATATTTTAATCAAAAATGTAAAAAGTCATAAATATATAAAAGATTTTGAAGTATGGTACTTCTCCGCAATTTGGACCCATAAAGTATTTCCCTGGGTAAGGCGATAAAAAAAACCAACAACCTTTTCTGGCTTTAGAGTTTTCAGCAGAAGGCTGTACAAAAATTCATTTTTGTCGAGTAATGTATTAATTGTGCGGCCCTCAGTAAGATTGTGAAATGCCAAATTTGGCCCTTCAAGCCATTTATGTGCCCATACCTGTTATATACAGATAACAGAAAAGCTTAAAATTTAAAATTCTTTAGTGATAAAATTCTTCAAGTATTTTTTGGAAAAAAATACTTCATAACTTTTAAATAAAATTCTTTATGATATTTTTTTAAATTCAGTAAAGAGTTTTAAAGGAAAAATTCTCTATTGAATAGTATTTTGAATTTTATGGAGTTTTATTTTCCTATAAAAAAATATACATACATTTAAAATTGGTAAAAAATTTAAATTTGTCATAAAGATTAGCATGTAGTCAACAAAATTTTATATGAAGAGTAGTTCTGAACATTTTGTTCCCTTCATACAATAATATCACGACATACTTTTTCGCATTTAGACATTATTTTTGAATTTTTTAGGTAAGGTTATTTAAAATTTATAGCCAAGAGACCATAATACCTTATACCAAAGTTTGGTAATTAGTTTGCAAAAAAATTCGCGAGAAAAAATCTTAGAAAAAGAAAAATGTTTGCATCAAAACATTCGTTTGCAGAATGTAAATCGCTGATTAAGTTTTCAAATTAATCTCTTGTACCATAAAGTTTTTTTTGAAGACGAAATTTTACAAATACTAAATGGAATAACTGTTAGTTGGAATTCTTTGGCAAATTATATAAAAACTTGTGTAAAATACAGAAATGTTTTAATAATGGAATTTAATAACTAAGCACTTATCTTGAACTGTTAGTATTTAACATTGGTTAAACGGCTGACGACAATAGTCAGAGTCGTATATTTATATATTTATTTTTTATTCTGTAATTATTTATATTGCTGAAAATAAAAATAAAATTACTACTACTACTAAAGTCTTTTTTCGCATTCCGCTATAATTTTTCAATTTTTTAAGTACGGTTTTTTTTTAATTTATAATCTAGGGACTAAAATACGAATTTCTTATACCAAAGTTTGGAAGTTCGTTTACAATAAAAAATTCGCGAAAAATATTTCGCAAAAGGGAAAATGTTTGCGTTAATATATTCGTTTGCAGAATGTAAGTTGACTAAGCTTGATAATAAATAATTTGTACCATAAAGGCTTTTTTCGCATTCCGCCATTATTTTGAAATTTTTTAAGTGCGGTTTTTTAATTCATAATCTATTAACTTTAATACTCATTTCTTATCAAAAAACTTGGTGGTTAGTTTGCAAAAAAATTCTGAAAAAAAATTTTTGCAAAAAGGAAAATGTTTGTATCAATATATTCGCTTGCAGAATGTAAATCACTGAATAAGCCTTTCAGCAAATATTTTGTACCATAAAGACTTTTTTCGCGTTCCGCTATTATATTTATTTTGCAATTTTTTAAAGACGGTTATTTTAAATTCATAATATAGGAACTATAATAATAATATTTTAATAAATATTTTGCACCATAAAGACTATTTTCGGGTTCCGCCATTACTTTGCAATCTCTTGAGTGCGTTTTTTTTAATTCATGTTCTACACTCATAGAAAAAAGTTTGTAGAAAAGTTAGTAAAACTGTTAGTACTTCATCTTAATAAATTTTTAACTAATTTTTAGTTAAAATTGAATTTTTAGTTAATTTTTTTGCTACCTCCACATTACTAACTAACAAACTTTTTTGCTATTTTTTTTGCTGAATTTAGTTACTAATTTTTAACAATAAATTTGCTAACTTTACAGTATTTTTCTGAATTCTAGTTACTAATTTTTAACAGAAGATTTGCTAATTTTACAAATTTTTTGTAAACTGAACCACCAATTTTGGAGCGCTTATAAACAGAATGTTAAATGAATCATAAAAATGACTGTATATTTTTAACTCGACAAAAATAATGCAGAACTTTAAATAAAGCTAAATTGAAATGGTTGAAAATTTGTCCTACTCATAAAATATCTAAATTATTAAAATTTATGAGAAAACTTTCTATTTATCGTAATACATTAATTTTCAAAGATCAAGGTTTATTTTGGACAAACCATTTTAATATGAAAATTGTGATTAAAAGTATCTCTGGGGAGCAAGTGGAGTTTACGGGGAAGACCATAATTTTTTCCCCCAATATTGTACTTTTTAAGCTTATTTAAAGAATACGATATTTTTAATCGGCCACACCTTCTTTCCTGTGGGTGGAGCTTTAGAGCTGAAAATGAAAACTCAAATAAATTCGGAAGTACATATCCGACCAACAAACAAAGAAAAATCAAAAGAAGAGTCTCTGAAATACATTTTGTTATGGTTAACATATTAGGGGTTTTCATATAAACTCGTAAATGCCTTGTAAACCTTGTATAAATATAACCCATATTTTTTATGTATGGAGTTTGACATTAAACTCATAAACATACCAGGTTTACACCGTTTACGAGTAAAATACGAGTTTATATGAAAACCCCTACAATGGTAATGAAATGTACACATAATTGAAGAAAAAGCATTGTAATATAAAAAACGAGTAAAAAGGTTAAAGTCGGGCATGCCGACTATACAATACCCTACACCAGTCTGGTTAAAAGCCAACTAATGTTTGGATCCGAAATTCAAATGGGTTAAAATGGAACTTGTGTCAAAATTTTCTATATGTGAGTCAGCGAACCAAATTTCATTAAAATATCTTAATAATTGCGACCTGCAATTTGTAACCATGCCAATTTTGGGGGGACTCTTATATGGGCACTAGGTCTAAACATGGACCGCTGTTAACCAAAATCAATAGGCTTCGTCCTTGGGCTGATATAGGTTGGTATACAAAATTTCATCAAAATATCAATATTTGCGGCCTGCAGCGTATAAACAATATAATTTTGGGGGACCCTTATATGGGCACTAGGTCTAAACATGGACCGGTGTTAACCAAAATCAATTGGCTTCGTCCTTGGGCCGACATAGGTCGGTTTACCAAATTTCTTAAAAATATCTTAATATTTGCGACCTGCAGCGTATTAATAATATAATTTTGGTACGACCCTTATATGGGCACTAGGTCTAAACATGGATCGATGTTTACCAAAATAAAGAGGCTTCGTCCTTGGGCTGATATAGGTTGGTATACAAAATTTCATCAAAATATCAATATTTGCGGCCTGCAGCGTATAAACAATATAATTTTGGGGGACCCTTATATGGGCACTAGGTCTAAACATGGACCGGTGTTAACCAAAATCAATTGGCTTCGTCCTTGGGCCGACATAGGTCGGTTTACCAAATTTCTTAAAAATATCTTAATATTTGCGACCTGCAGCGTATAAATAATATAATTTTGGTACGACCCTTATATGGGCACTAGGTCTAAACATGGATCGATGTTTACCAAAATCAAGAGGCTTCGTCCTTGGCCCAACATAGGTCTGTGTACAAAATTTCATCAAATTATCGTAATATTTGCGACCTGCAGCGTATAAACCATATAATTTTAGTAGGACCCTTATATGGGCACTATGTCTAAACATGGACCGATGTTCACCAAAATCAATAGGCTTCGTCCTTGGGCCGACGTAAGTCGGTGTAAAATATCTTAATATTTGCGACCTGCAGCGTATAAACAATATAATTTTGGTAGGACCCTTATATGGGCACTAGGTCTAAACATGGACCGATGTTCACCAAAATCAATAGGCGTCGTCCTTGGGCCGACATAAGTCGGTGTACCAAGTTTCATCTAAATATCTTAATATTTGCGACCTGTAGAGTGCGCACAAAAATGCATGGACAGACAGACAGACGGACGGACGGACATCGTTAAATCGAAATAAAAAAAATTCTGAGCCGATCGGTATACTATAAGGTGGGTCTAGGACCAATATTTTTTGGTGTTACAAACATCAGCACAAACTTATAATACCCTGACCACATAGTGGTGTAGGGTATAAAAATATAAGAAATACGCGAATTTTTAATTTTTTTTTCTTAATTTATTCTTTTATTAAAACATGCAAACAAATACTGCTTTCATCATTTATAAATGGGCATTTAGGCATTGAACAATCCCAATTGAACAAATTTTAATTAATTGACACATTGAATAAACTGGTCCCAAGTATGTTTTTAAATACACATTTATTTTTCATTTATTAATTTTCATTTCATTTGCTCCCTTTTTACCTTTTCCCAGTCCACTAGTAATCTGCAAAAGTTTTGTTGATTTCAGAAAATTTTAGCAAAAATTTTGTAGATTTAACAGTTTTTTTTACTATTTTCATTCTACTATTATTTAGCAATTTTTTTGCTGATTTCAGCAAGTTAAATTGTTATTTGCAATTAACAAAAATTCAGCTCATATATTACTAAAATTCTGTAAATTTAACAGTTTTTTTTTGCTGTTTTCATTTTATTCATATTTAGCAAACTGATTCTGCTAATATTAGCAGTTTTTTCTGCAGCATCATTGTTAACTAATTTTTAGTAACTTTTTCTGCTATTTTTACGGACTTATTTGTATGAGTGTAGGAACTATAATAACCATTTCTTATAAAAAAGTTTGGTGATTAGTTTGCAAAGAAATTTTGCAAAAAGGAAAATGTTTTTATCAATATAATCGTTTGCAGAATGTAAATCGCTGAATATGCCTTTTAGCAAATATTTTGTACCACAAAGACTTTTTTCGCGTTCCGCTATATTTTGCAATTTGTTAAGTGCGGTTATCTTATATTTATGATCCAGGCGCCCTATGCTCCATTGGGAGTTAGAGGAATATATATATATAATCTAGGAATAATAATACCCATTTTTTATAAAAAAGTTTAGTGGAATTTTTAGTGCAAATATAATTCGGAAAAAAAAATATTTTGCAAAAAGGAAAATTTTTGAATCAATATATATTCGTTAGCTGAATATAAATCGTTGATTAAGTTTTTTAATTGATTTTTTGTAGCATATACAATTTTCCACAATTGCGCGTTTTGAATATAAGGTATTAATTTATCGATCAAATCTGCGAACACCATAAACAGTAAAGAACTCGAAATAGCGGATTTAGTTATATAGTTTGTATATTTAGTTTTTTATTGTACATTATTTCTTATTCAGTTTATCCACCAAACGATTATTCAAAGAGCTATTTTGCGAAATTTGCATATAAGACGCCATATAGAAATATTAATTTATTGATAAAATTTGCAAACACCGAAAAAATTAGAAAAAAATGCGAAATTGCTAGTTTGATTTCAAGTTTTGTGTATATAATATTTTTTATTGTAGGTGTTTGGGTTTAATTTTTTCATTTTGAATTTTTCAAATAACTATTCAAAGAATTATTCAAACATTTGTTAAAAATAAAATTCTCTAAATTTTGAGATTTTTATTTTCCAAATTTAAAATTCATAAATTTTTGGGAATTTTATTTTAAACAAAAATAAAAATTCAAAAATTTATGGATTTTTAAATAAAATTCAGAATTTTTCCTTGTTTGGTTATACACTAAGAGAATTATCATCACTTCAGTAATGAATTTCTTCATAGTTTCAATGAAAATTGTCACTGGAACTCGTCCATTGAAACTTTTCATAGAATCTATGAAACAGGTTTCATTAAAGTCAATGTTTATGAAAAGTTCATAAAATTAATGAAACTCTTCATAAAATTAATTGGCCACTCGTCCAATGAATAAATAATTCAGCCAATGAAGAGCTTCATAAAATCTATGAAGCAATTTCATTTACTATTATTTATTATAGTTGGTTGTTGTCGTTGGTAAGCTGGAGTGCCCAGTGTAGAAACGGTAATGACATATCATTATTTTTTGGAGTACCAGTAATGACACCCACTTACCTTCTGCATTATTTTAAAACATATAATAATGATTTACTGAGAATGACTTATTTTTATCATTATTTCAAATAGAAAATATTTTTTTAGATTTTTTTTGATTTTTTGTATGTTGGCGAGTAAGCTTACTTGTGTGCAGCAGGTCAATTATGTTTTTATCTATTAAATATTACATGTCGAAATAGCTCAGATGGTAGAGCTACTGACTGGCAATTTGAAGACCCAGGTTCGATTCCCGCACCAGCAAATTTTATTAAAAAAATAAAAATGCATTATTTTTGTCAGTACTGGTAAGCACATAGGTAGCGATATATTTTTTGATTTTTCGTATGCTGGTGTGTAACGACAACTCATTATTTTTCGCGACATCGCCATACAAAGGTAATAAGAAATGTAATAACAAAAGTAACTAGTTACCATTACCAAGTATGTAGTTACATAACCACATATCTGGTAATGATTTTCTACACTGGGTGGATAAATAAAAAGTACTTAGCAAATGTAAAAGGCGTAATAAAATCGTAGCATATTTTTCGGATGTAGAAAATATATCTAAAGAAACAATTCATTAAATAAAAAAGGGTAATTAAAGAAAATTTAGAAAAAATTAATATGATTTATAAAAAAATTTCATAGTCCAAAATTAATAATAAAAAATTAATTAAAAAAAATAAAAATTATAAAAGGTTATTCTCTCAGGAAATGACCATATTTTATAAAAAAAAAAAGTAAATACTATTGAACAATTTCATATACATATATAAAGAACATTTTTCATTAAATTTATGGAGATGTAGTTTATGAAATTCAATGAATTTTTTTAATGAAATTATGAAATTTTATGAAAGAAAAGTTATAAAAATTTCATAATATTAATTAAATATTATATACATAATGAAATTATTCATTGGTTCTACGAAAACAATTCTATGAAATTATATCATTAATATCATGAAGGATAATTCTCTCAGTGTAGTATGTGTGACAAAAATGTCAACTATAAAAGAGAATTTTAAAGGCCCAAATTTTATAACATAAAATAAAAATTTGGTTGAATGCTTTTGTCTTCTAAATCGTACACATCATTTTTTAACATGATTTTACATGTTACATAAAACCACGTGAAAATTATTTGGCTATGGAGTAATTACCCGAGTAAAAATAGTTATATTTTAAATTATTCGAACAAAATTTGAGAAAAATTGTTCGAATACCATAGTGAAAACACATCAACTCAACACACCTTTCGGATTTACCATCTCCGGTTTGAATGAAATTTTCCATGTAGTGTGGTACACTAAAAAAGATCAACGATGCATAAATTTTGGGGTCCGCACCTTTTCGGTTTCCGAAATATGACGTCACGAAAATTGGAAAAAACCGCAAAATTTGACTAAAGTATGGATACAAAATCGACAATAAATTAAAAACGATTCAAGTTATAAAACTCGTTTTGGTATTATTTATTAGGTAACAAAATCACTTCCGATTTCCTTTAATTCTGATATACATAAAAGATTGTTTTCCGAAAATTTTGTAAAACTCCGACAACGTTAACCCTTTCTTTACCAGGGCCAAAGGTGAAATTTTTCGATTTTTCCTGGAAGTATAACAAAACAATTCGTTGTTTCATGCGGAATTTGGTAAAAGTTGTCCAAATAATTCTGTTAACACCAAATTTTATACATAGTAATAAAAAATAAGAAATTAAGCCTTATAGGCACATGGGGTCAAAATTACCCAAATTTTTGAAATATAAAAAAGTGTTCAAGTGTTATTTGACATGAAAATCTATATTAATACCTTTAAGCATTTTCTATAAGAAAAATATAAATTAAAAATTAAATAATAATATAAATTAATTATGTAGAAATCATAAATTTTTGTTTAAAAAATGTGAAGAAAGGAATTAATTTCGATTTTTTTTATGGTTTCTAAATACATTTTTCAGCCAACCATTTAACATAAAAAAATAATTGGAAAATAAAAAATGGGTCATTTTGACACCATGCTCTCAAACAGGTTAATTTTGATTTTTTTTTCTAGAAAATGCTTAATTAGAGGATCGGTCCATATTTGGACCTATCGCCCATATGGGCTATATTTCCGATTTTCTCTTCTTTTATCTTTTTATAGAAAATTTTGACACAAGTCCATATTAACCCATTCGAATTTCGGATCCAAACATTAGTTGGCTTTTAACCAGACTGGTGTAGGGTATTATATAGTCGTCATGCCCGTCTTTAACTTCTCTACTCGTTTTTTAATTAATTTATAATAAGACCAAAAAATGTGGTACATCCTATTGTTGTATATGCATGTATTAATTCTAGGGTTTGGGGGAAATCCCGGGAAAAGTTTGCCGGGAAATAATATATTTTTCCCGGGAAAACGGGAAATTTAAAAAATATTAAATTTTTTAAATTGTTTTTGTTTCGAATAGGATTTTTTAATTTTAGTCATAAAAAACATTTTAAATACCAAAACAAAAATGTCATTGTTAAAATCTTTTAAAAGGGGATACATTTATTTGACACACAAATAAAATCTTTGCCAAGTAATAAGGAGCATTTCAACTAATAAAGATTTTTCGCATAACTTATTCAAAATTTAAGTAGTAAAACCTAAAAACTTGGTAAAATGTTTAAAAGAAATATGAAAAAAGCTTTGTTTCTTACAAATAATCGCCCTTACTATCTAAATTTTTCAAATGTATAATTTAGGTAAAGTCGACTTTAGTTAAAATATTGGGTGGCAGTATACCTTGACTTGGTTTATTTTTGGAGCATTCTGATTGGTTAATTTATTTTCAACCAATCAAAATATTTGAAAATATAAATATCAAGGTTGGTTACCGAAACGAATAAAGGTAAGGGTAACGGTAACGGTATTGAATTTCATTTGTTTCGGTAACGGTAAAGGTAACGGTATTTAAGACTGTTTCGGTAATGGTATACCGTTATCGAAACAGCAATACCGGTACGTAACGGTATTATAAATTATGTTAAAAACATATAAAAATAAGTAAAATCTTAACATATATTTAATTTTACATGTTAAAAATATCTTCAATGCTGGTAGTTTTAATAACTAAAATTATTATCCATAAATTTTTTGTAGAAAAAAAAACTGAAAATTATTACAAAAAAGTCAAAAAATTTGCATTTTTATATAAATTAATAAATACCGGTAAAATACCGGTAACCACCATTAAAAATAACGGTATCGGTAACGATAACGGTATTTGGAGAAATTTTTAGAGGTATTGGTAACGGTAACGGTAATCAATTTGAAACGGTATTTTAGCGATAACGGTATTATAACGATAACGGTAACCAACCTTGATAAATATTTTTGTAAGGTTTTCATGCACAAAATGAACAAAACCGTATGATTAAAAATAAAGTCGACTTTAAATTTAAAATACGCCTTTATATTAAGGGTCAATAATTTTATAAGTTACGTTTTCATTAATAAATGTGAAAAGAAATGACTAATGGTTAACGGTGGTATCTAAATTTGGTTATCCGACATCTAAATTTGGTTCACAAAAAAAAAGAAAAAAATTGATGGTCATGCAACTTCTCTTGAAGAAAACAACAAGAATAAAAGTGTAAGCTGAATAGGCATTAAAGGTTTTATGGTAGGGCAAACATTTCCTGAAATGGTATCCAAATTAGCTGCAGTCAATCCGCACCATAACTAGATCTTCGTTTATTCGAAAAAGTTTTTATAATAAAAACCTGGCATTGCAAAAAAATGAAACCGATGTAAAGAACATTATATTAAATTACTACAATCATGTAAAAGATATCATGATAAAAGAAATATCGAGCAATATTTCTAACAATGGGAGATTTACTATAATCTTAGATGAATGGACAAGAATATCACAAAAGAGATATTTGAACATATGTATAAACGGAAATAATTCATTTTATAACCTGGGGTTGGTTTATATATCAGGAAGATGTAATGCTGATGAAATAAGAAAAATTGTAGAAATAAGACTAGAAGAGTTTTATTTGTCTTTGGAAAATAACATTGTGGCCGCCATATCTAATGGGCCAAGTGTGATGAAACGGTTTGTTTCCGACAGTCCAGTAGTAGGTGCCTGCTGGAATCATGCAATTCATTTGGCAGTGCTGCGAGTAATTTATGTGAAATCAAATGTTCAACATTCTGATATTTTTTACTTTGAATTCTCAAAACACAGACTGCATTTGTACTGAAATAGTGTTTTTTTTAACAAAAATTACTTATATAGGTGGTTTTCATTAACAATTTTGTTCAAAAATATTTCCCGGGATTCCCGGAAATCCCGGGAATCAAATTTTTTCATTCCCGTTTCCCGGGAAATAAAAAAGTCCGGGAAATCCCAAACCCTAATTAATTCACAAAAATCCATACCAACGACAATGTTTTTGTCTATAACTCAGAAACGAATCAATATACCACCTTAAATTTTTCACACAAATGTAGAAGAGAGTTTAACAATAATCATATATTTTTCTAAGAATTTAAAAAAAATGCGCATTTCGAGCAATGGGGATTTGATCTCAAGACCCCAAGAAATGACCTTTGACCCTTCCATGACAAAAATCGATATGCATACCATTTTAAAGGGTACATTCTTACCTAATAAATAATATCAAATCGAATATTATAACTTGAATCGTTTTTAATTTAATGTCGATTTTGTAACCATACTTTAGTAAAATTTTGCCGTTTTTTCCAATTTTCGTGACGTCATATTTCGGAAACCAAAAGAGTCTTGGTTCTGAAATTTATGCTTTAATGAGCTGTTACCATGTACGATAGTTGTGGTAAATTTCATTGAAATCGGAGACGGTCAATCCGAAAATGCCACTTTTTTGTGTTGAATTGAGATGTTTTCACCCAAAAGGGAATCCCTATAATCTTAAAATCACAGGTGTTGTAAGATAAAATTCGGCAAATACTCTCAAAATATATATAGCGGGATAAATACAGAGAGGGAATTTTGTTGGACGAGTTTTCATGGAATTTTTCAGTAAACCAATGAAGTTTTCTTCACACAGCAAATAAAAAAATTCTTAAATTTGATGAAGAAGTTTTATATATTTTATGAATCCTGATTTAATAAAACTCTTTCATAGAGTGGATGAAACTTTTAATAAATAAAATGAAATTTTTCACAACATTTTTAAAAAGTTCTTTAATTCAGTCAAAAGTTTCAATGGAAGAGTTCAAGTGCAACATCATTGGTTTTATGCAAAAATGCATTAATATCATGCATGAATACTGTTTATTTTCGGGTTAAGGAGTAAATAAAACCACATACAACTTTTGTTTTAAATTTTATGCATTTATTCACAATTCTTTACATAAGTGTTTTGTTCATTTTTTATTTGCCGTCTTTTTTCGTGTTGATTATTCGCGCTAATTTAAACTGTCAACTAGCATCCTAGTTAAGTAGGCTGTAGTTGCGCCTGTTGACAGCTAATGTTTATGACATGTAGGGGGCGTTGTTCTCTACAGAGTTGCCATTGTTCACTGGCGTGAACAAATACTTTTAGTGTAGTGGTGAAGTTTCAGAATAAATTTTAAGTTTTTCTTCGGATATGTTTACTTTTGCATTTTTTTTATTTTTTAAAAAGAAGCAAAACTCAAGAAATTCGTCATATTAATTAATTTGCTAATTTCTTTCAAAAGACGATAGAGGACAGAGAAAAGGTGGTGAGAGATGAAGAGCTTCCAATGTATATATAATATTAAAATAAAAGTATAATTTAAGTTTTTTAAATCCATCAAATAAAAGGAATATTTTGATAATCAGAACTAAAAACGACTTTTATGTTAAATATAAATTTTGTTTGAAGATTTTTTACTTAAATGAAATTTTGGAACAAATTATGGTGGTGGCAAACGCCGACGACGTTGTGCTACTGATCACGGGAAAATTTTCTCCAGGACGTTCAGTTATCTCATGGAGTCGGCGCTCCTGCTGTCCAGGTGGGCAAGGGAGAACGGTCTGGAGGTCAATCCAACTAAAACCGAACTCGTTTTGTTTACAAGGAGGTACAAACCGGAGAGGTTTAATCTCCCAAGACTGGATGGAGTTATCCTTCAACTCTCAGGGGAAGCGAAGTACCTGGGTGTCATTCTGGACTCTAAACTTTCCTGGAAGAGGAATACCGAGGAGATAACGAGAAAAGGCTTATGTGCTTTTTATACCTGTAGGAGGACCTTTGGGAAGAGGTGGGGTCTACATCCGTATATCATCCACTGGATGTATGCGGCGATTATCAGACCAATCTTGATCTACGGGGCACTGGTGTGGTGGAGGGCGGTGGACACGGTGTCATATCTCTTCACTCTCGCAAAGGTGTAATGACTGGATGGTCTGGGTATTACGGGGGCGGCCCGTTCTACACCCCAGGCAAGTTTCGAGATGATGCTTGGCATCCCACCACTGGATATTTATATCAGGGGCACGGCGGCAAAGGCAGCTCTCAGACTCAGGGAGATGCAAGAGCTGAGGCAACGCACTTGGGGGCACAGTACCATTCTGCATGGGATTGGTTGTGCGCTACTGGATCGTAAAACAGACTATATCTTACTGGTCACGAATTTCCAGAGGACTTTTGAGGTGATTGTACCGACCAGGGAAGACTGGGCAGCCGACTTCGTATATCTCAGTGTACACGGACGGTTCGAAGATGGACATGGGTACAGGGTCGGGAGTTTATTCCGTAGAACTAGACCTTCGAATCTCCATATGTCTCCCGGGCGATTGTAGCGTGTTCCAGGCGGAAGTGTATGCAATTGACGTCGCCGCAAGGAGGATAGTGGAACGGGATCTGGATCCATCATCCATTAGCATTTTTGCGTAGTCTTGCTGCTTTGAAAGCCCTGGA
The DNA here is from genome assembly GCA_949987735.1 of Leucophora obtusa. Lineage (NCBI taxonomy): Eukaryota > Metazoa > Arthropoda > Insecta > Diptera > Anthomyiidae > Leucophora > Leucophora obtusa. Next base: position 254,365,687 of record OX465295.1, on the reverse strand, counting down.
ATCCGATACTGTCAGATCGGGGTGTGTGCGGCACTGTATTAAATCCCTCAACCGTATTCGTCGGCACTCGGTCAAGCTGGCGTGGGTCCCAGGACACGCTGGGATCGCGGGCAACGAGCTGGCTGACGAGTGTGCGAGGAATGGCTCCGAGTCGGTTGAGGACGCTATACAAACGGAGGTCCTGGTTCCTCTGATGGGGCTATTCGGTGTAATAGAGGATATATCGGATAGGGAGACGAGAGCAAGGTGGACAACCTTGACCAATTGTAGGATATCTCGGACCCTATGGACACTGCCTGATCCGGGGAGGACAAAGATTCTTCTTGGTTTTGGCAAGCGGGCGATCGGAATGCTAGTAGGAGTCCTAACGGGACACTGCGCGATGGGCCGAATGGCTGTGCGTTGGGGTTACACCCAGGCGGACTAAAGGTTCAATTAGACGTGCCATAACCATAACCATATAAAACAGCTGTTCAAACCAATCTTATGGGCTACAATGTATACGATTAATGGTGACATGCCATAACGCCATAACCGTAGAAACCAATTGAATTTTGGTTTTCTGCTATGGCGTTATGGTTACGGCTATGGCGATATGGCACGTCTAATTGAACCTTAATGCAGGGGCTGTGGGGACGAGGAGGAGGAGCATACAGTGCACCATCTGCTTTGTGAATATCCGGGATTGAAGGAGCGGCGACTCAGATATCTGGGATCATGCGCGGTTCCAGCAATTAATATAAGGAGAAAAATCATACGCCTCAGTGGACAACTCAATGTATTTGTCTACTGTGGCGTATGATTTTTCCCCTTATATTAATTGCTGGAACCGCGCATGTCTGGGATGCAGGTTCTTCGACGACCTGGACAGTCTACGTGATGTTTCCCTGTCTAGTCTTGCGAAGTTTTTGAGGGGATCGGGATGGTTTTAGATTTCTTCGGGTCGTGGTATTTTTTTTCCATGTGGATGAGGGGGAGATTAAGAGAATCGCAATGGGCCTTATGGCATGCGAGTGCACTCGCCGTTCTGGCGGGCTCCCATTCAACCTAAACCTAATTCTTAGTTCTGACACATAATCATTTGTTTTAAAAAACTACAAAAGGTTTTCGTTACTTCTGTACACAGAAAAAAATAATTCATACATGTAATAATTTTGTTCATAAATTGTATGAATTTAACATGACTTTTTTCCCAAAACTTTTTACTACAATTTATGAATTTGTTTCTACATGTTATGAAAACATTCATTATGTTTTTTTTTGGATTTTTTGAATTTTTTCTTCAATAGATAAATAATAACGCAACGTTATGCATATATTGGGGCACTTTTTAACACAATCTTTATTTTTATGCAAAAATTATGCACTTTTATTAAAATATATAAAACAAGGAAATGCACTATATAAAAACTTAAAATACACAATTTAAATTTATACTTAACAAGTGCAACTAATTTTATAAAAATCCATGGGATTCTGATTTCTTCCACTGAACTAATGAACTTCTGAAAGCGGAGGTTCCGTTTTGCAATCCAAAATGAACTGGGGAAAAGACTTAAAATTTAATTGAATTGATCTAAAAAGATATTAAAAAAGATATTGGTTTATAAAAAATTATATTTCACATACCATCTAATCTTCTAATTTTCTTAAATAATGGTCTAGTTGGTTAAATTTTTTTCTTCTTTCACACAAAAACAAATTAAAATATTTATTGACAATTTATTTCTTCTTGACAATAACTTGATCGTTTTGAAATTAGAATAATGAGGAAACATTCATAAATTGTATGAATATGTTCATACATATTATGAATCATAATTAAGGAAACCTATTCATAATATTTATGAACAAAATTGGTTCTGTGTAAAATTAATCACTTTCTGTCTAAGCCGAATTTTTCGCACTAACATGAATTTTTTCACACAAAGGTTATCAATACGAAGGTGGTCACAATATTCTCAGTGGAACAATAAGTGGGCCAAAATGGGTTGACAAGTGGTTAATTATAATTGTTTCGGCTGATATAGCAACCCTATTGATTATACGTGACGCATGATTAATAAACAAACAAAATTTCAAAATTCCCCCCTTCCCCCAAAATCGGAAGCTGGAACAGTTTCAACAGCTGTTCAAACTGAACTATGGTTTGGGGTTCGGGAATTCCCGTGAAAAGTTTGCCGGGAATTCCCGGAAGAATAATATATTTTTCCCGGGAAAACGGGAAATTTAAAAAATATTAATGTGCTAATTCATAAAAAAAATTTATTTGGTATTTGAAGCTTGCTATAGTTAAAGTACATATTTCGCTTAATAAAGAGTTATTAGAAATCTTGATTCATAATCGTATTTTAACTATAAATTAATTTTTCGATTTGATGCTGGCAACACTATTGTTTATTTTCTCTCTTCTCCCAAATAAGTCGTAAGTGATTTACAAATTTAGTAAACGATTGACTCGGTAATCGGGAGTGAAAACGTATTTCCTTAAATTAGAGAACTAATGATATGCTAAGATAAATTTAAAAGCCATTAAAAATATTTTTTTTTATTTATAAAGCAAATCAATGGAAATGTGTGTAAAAAAGTAATTGTTTAGAACATATTATTCAAAGCATACAAAAGTAATCGACTTTCGAATAATGTTTTGACAGTCTGTACATCACTATTGTTTTGTTTTTCTTTTTAATTTTATTTTTACATTTTTTTTGAAATTTTTTCGAAAATGTTCATTGGCTACGCAATTGTTGTAGTTTTTTTCAGTTTGATGGATGCAAGTTGTTGGAAGCCGCACATTCTAGGGATGGGATGGCTTTAATAAATCATTTCATGCCTGAAAATGAAATAACTAACAATTAAATGGTGGCTTCCTCACTCCAAACTTTATAAAAGGTTTAAAGTTAGTGAGTACCAACCATAGTATACTATAGTAGCCCCACTCAAGCCCCACTCATTAAAAAATTGAGAGCTTGTCCCTATCTCATATAGTTGTAGTGGTATTAAGAACTATATGTACAAGTAAAATAACAAACACTATTTCATTTTTTCAAATGACAGAAAATGAGTTAAGCTACTATATTATACTATGGTACCAACTATAAACCTATATTATTTTCTTAATTATTAAGCAAATATGAATACTGTTTTTCACAAATTAGCTTAAAATCCTGCAATAAGACTGTTGTAAAAGTTTATGAATTAGACCATAAATTTTTTAAATTGTTTTTGTTCGGAATAGGATATTTTAATTTTAGTCATAAAAAACATTTTAAATACCAAAACAAAAATGTCATTGTTAAAATATTTTAAAAGGGAATCAATTTCTTTGACACACCAAAAAAAGTTTTTGCCAAGTAATTATGAGCATTTCAACTAATAAAGATTTTTCGCATAACTTATTAAAAATGTAAGTGGTAAAACCTAAAAACTTGGTAAAATGTTTAAAAGAAATATGAAAACAAAAGTTTCGTTTCTTACAAATAAGCGCCCTTACTATCTAAATTTTTCAAATGTATATTTTAGTTAAAGTCGACTTTAGTTAAAATATTGGGTGGCAGTATACCTTGACTTGGTTTATTTTTGGAGCATTCTATTTGGTTAATTTATTTTCAACCAATCAAAATGTTTGAAAATATAAATATTTTTTTAAGGTTTTCATCAGGCACCAGAAAACGTTTTTTTTTTTTTGTTTTTATCAAAAATAAATATCACTAAAGTTCAAAATGTTTTTATTTCTCAATCGAAAACAAAAAATTTCAAATGTAGTTTAAAACAAAAATATCCCTAAAGTTGGAATTCCAAAAATATCTTTAGGTATAAATATCAAAGGTAAAAAAATTGATAAAAAAATAAAACTTTTTAAAACGTTTTTTTTTTGTTTTTCATCTTTGTACTAAGTACAAAAATATGAATAGAATTTTAAAATTTTTGTTTTATTTTTATGGTGGAGATACTAGTCTGGTTTTTGGTTTCAAATCTGTAGAAAATCATATAATACCCTGGAGTGCACTGTTGGGCGGTATATACATACAAACATATATTGCAAATATTTTTTTTCCTAAAATGTTTGCCAATTGACTAGCATTTTGCAGTGCAGATTTTTAAAATTCAAAATCTAGGGACCATAATACCCATATCTTATACCAAAGTTGGTAATTAGTTCGCAAAAAAAAATTGCCAAAAAAAATTTGTAAAAAAAAAAATTTTCCATTAATGTATTCTTTTGCAGAATATAAATTGCTGATTAGGTTTCTTAACTATTTTTTTGTATCATAAAGGCTTTTTTCGCATTCCGCCAATATTTTGCAAACCTTTTGAGTGCGGTTTTTTTAAATTTTTAACCTTAGGACTATAATTGCCATACCTTATGCCGACGTTTGGTGGTTAGTATGCAAAAAGTTTCGGGAAAAAAAATTTTGCAAAAAGGAAAAGTTTTCCATCAACATATTCGTTTGGAGAATGTAAATCGCTGACTGAGTTTTTTAATTTATTTTTTGTACCATAAAGCTTTTTTTCGCGTTCCGCTATTATTTTGCAAATTTTTAAGCGCAGTTTTTTAAATTCACAATCTAGGGACTATAATACCTATATCCTAGACCAAAATTATCTGGTTAGATTGCAAAAACAAAAAAAAATTGGGAAAAAAATTTTACAAAAAGGAATAGTTTTGCATCGATATATAACATATATAGCAGAATGTTAATCGCTGATTAAGTTTAAAAATTTTTGAGTGCGGTTTTTTAAAATTTATAAATTTGGGACTATGATACCCATATCTTATGCCAAAGTTTGGTAGTACGCACGCAAAAAATTTCCCGAAAAATAAATTTTGCAAAAAGGAAAATTTTTGCATCAACATATTCGTTTGCAGAATGTAAATCGCTGACTAGGGTTTATGTCCCGGGAATTCCCGGGACGGGATTCCCGGGAATCCCGCCCTTTTTTCAATCCCGCAATCCCGGGAATTTTTTGCGGGATTTCCCGGGTTTTTTTTTATTCTTTTACAGAAATTTTAGCTATTAAATATTGCAATTTTTGAAGCTAAATAAATTTAAATTTAAAGCATTGATTTGAAATTAATTTAAACAAGAAATATTAGATATTAAAAAATGCGATTTAAAATTTAATAAACTGAATTAGTATAAGAAAACATATAATTTAGGCTAAATTGGTTTTGGATGTAAGTTGAATTTGGTTAAGTTAAACCGAAAACAAATAATCGAACTTCAGAAAAATTTTGTTTCTTTAAAATGGTGATCTTTGTTCAAATAAAGCAATATATTCAACACTTCAACATCAGTGTCTCAGGTTCAAATACCTCCGAAAACATCAGGCATTTAAAAGTTAGGAATATTTTCGTATTTTCAATTGAGTATTTTGAGGTTTTTTCACTTCAAATAAGTTTATTTAAATATCAACTGTCTATAAGTTTCTGTCTATAAGTCGGCTCGTGCGTACGTCTTTAAGTCGGCTCTTAGATAAACAAACGTTTAAATTGTATAAAAATCAATTTGCCACAGGCTGGTACCTTCAGCATAATACACTTTTTTTTGCAAACTCGGTGTCGGTGTTAGTTTTTTGCCGTTATCGAGGGTTTTTGTAAAATATTCAAATTAAAATCTAATTTGCCACTTCTTAGGTGAAAATACTGGTTATTTTTTTACTAAATTAAAAGATTAATCTCACTCAACTAGTGGAAAACATAGACAGCAATATATATATAATAATAAACAACACTACCAGCTGTTTTATTCTAACACTGGTAAACGCGTTGCCAACCTATATCGTAATTAACAGAGTTGCCAGATGGGTTTAGGTAGAACCCCACCTCCTGGTGGTGGAACATCACCGATAACAACTGATGGTACTTTTGAAACAAGATTAATAACTACCTCGAGTACAACAGCTACAGCAACAGCAACAACGATTTCAACCTCATTCAGTTCATTTACCCCAACAACAACGATTACGTTTGCTACAGCAACTACACCATCAATACTGCCAACTCCGGGAATACTACCAACACCATCAATACAGTCTTTTCCACCAGTAAATGCTGCCAATCAAATAACTGCAGAAATCGATAGCCAACTGAAAAAAATGGAAAACTACACGGAAAGAACAAATAAAAACCTCCCGGGAAAGGGAAACAACGAAAGTGCTAAACGGCATAGATCAAGTCCAGATCCTTTAAATCCAAATAAATCCAAGCAATCAAAAATAGAAGATTATTGGCTACAATCTCATGATAAATATATCAATAATCAAAACAAGTTTGCAATTCTTGGAGACGAAATATCAAATGAAAATCAGGACCAAACCGAAAAAAACCACAAAAGCCACCACCCATATACATCTATAAAGTAGAAAACATACAGCCACTAAATGAACTTTTAAACCAAATAGCACAAAATGAATATGAAATGAAAGTCTTAAAACGAGAGGAAGTAAAGATTCAACCAGTTGATGAATCATCGTACTCCGTGATCACGAAAGCTTTATTAGAAAAAAACACAGAATTTCACACGTACAAAATCAAAAGTGAAAGAAATTTCAACGTAGTTCTTAGAGGAATGCATTATTCAACATCTGTAGATGAAATAAAGCAACAACTGGTATTAAAAGGTCATGAAGTGGTAAATATAAGCAATATCATTGACAGGAAAACTAAAAAACCACTTTCGCTATTTTGGGTTAATCTCAAACCAAGCCAGAACAATAAAGAAGTTTATGAAATTAATTCAATGCTCCACACAAAAATAGTTTTTGAACCTCCAAAGCCAAAACGTGTAATACCACAATGCACTAACTGTCAAAGATATGGTCACACAAAAAAATTCTGCAACCATTCCTCTCGTTGTGTAAAATGCACTGGAAATCATCACACCAAAGACTGCCAAAGAAAGTCCAAATCAGATGATGTTAAATGTGTTTTATGTGAAAAAAATCACCCAGCTAACTATAAAGGTTGCCAAGTTTATAAAGATCTGCAAGATAAATTATATCCAAGACTTCGAAATAAAGAACTTCCAGAATTAACAGTTCAGAATCAACAAAATCAAACTGTAAAATTACCAACAGCGCAAAAACAGCAGAACCAACCCAAATCAACCCATCAAACATACGCTAATGTGATAAAAAATATGCCCCCCGTAACCCAAAATACTCAGACGCCGCCTGAAAATAGCGATATGTGTGAGCTCAAGTCAATGATGAAAACCCTTATGCAACAAATGAGTACAATACTCAATCTATTAACAGTCTTTATTAATAAAACATCAAATGAATAAATTCTTTAACCTAGCAGTATGGAATGCAAATGGTTTAATGCACCATATATTAGAGTTAAAAGCCTTTATTTGCACAAACGATATTGACATTATGCTAATATCGGAAACACATTTCACCAATAAAAGCTTTACTAGAATTCAAGGGTACACAATTTATGCTACAAATCATCCCGCAGGTACCGCAAGAGGTGGAACTGCAATTATAATCAAAAATAATATAAAACATGAACTACTAAACGATTACAGTAAAATATTTATACAATCGACTGCAATTCGAATTCTGGGTAAACATGGTCCAATCACTATAGCCTCCATATACTGCCCTCCGTCATGCACAATAATAAATGAACAGTTTGAACACTACTTTTCTAGTCTTGGTCCCACATTTTTGGTTGGTGGTGATTTTAACGCAAAAAACCAGCAATGGGGTTCTAGACTACGTAATCCTAGGGGAAAAGTATAACTCGATGTAATTAAAACTAAAAATCTTCAACATCTATCAACTGGAGAACCAACTTATTGGCCATCCGACATAAACAAAACTCCTGATCTGGTCGACTTTTGTGTTCTAAAGAACATAAACAAAAAATATTTCAATATTAAATCATGTTTTGATTTGTCTTCAGACCATTCACCTATTTTAGTAACGTTAAAATCGGAAATAGCTGAAAATCAGCCATCGCCTTCTCTATACTCTAAAAACACAAATTGGAGTATATTTAAGCAATGTTGTGAAAGTAGCTTACAATTGCACGTTTCCCTTAAAAGCCCGCATGAAATAGAAGACGCACTTCATACTTTTACAACAACAATACAACAGTCGGCATGGCATTCTACTCCTAAAACAAATACTTCAAATTTCAAAAACCGCGTTTCTATTAGTAGAGATATTAAAAAAATGATCTCCGATAAACGGCAATTAAGGAAAATTTGGCAAAATACAAAACATCCAAATGATAAAAGAAAACTAAATAAAGCTTGCAAAGAGCTAAAGCATGCTCTAAATTTACAAGAGAATAATGAGTTTGAGAACTATGTAGCAAATCTTACACCGACAGATGCCACAAATTACTCTCTATGGAAAGCAGCTAAAAACTTTGATAGAGCTACGGCTAGAATACCTCCATTAAAGAAATCCAATGGACTATGGGCAAAAACAAATAAAGAAAAAGCAGAATTATTTGCTACTCACTTGTCAGAAGTTTTTCAACCATACAGTCCCTCAGCGCGAATTGATGATACAAAAATATATGAATTCCTAGAATCTCCCGGTCAAATGGATTTTCCAATTAAGCCTGTCACTTATAAAGAACTAGAAAAACTAATAAAGGAACAATCTAATAGGAAAAAATCTCCTGGTTATGACCTAATTTCAATTAAAATTTTAAAAGAATTGCCTTTAGTTGGACTAAAGTATCTAACTCATATATTTAATGCTATGTTAAGACATGGGTATTTCCCTGTCCAACTTAAAGTGGCCCAAATAATATTAATTCCAAAACCTGGCAAACCGCCTGAAGATGTAGCATCGTACAGACCAATAAGTCTTTTGCCAGTTTTCAGTAAAATATTTGAAAAACTGCTACTGTACAGATTAAAACCTAATCTTCAAGAAAGGGAACTCATTCCAAGCCATCAATTCGGCTTTAGAGAACAACATTCCACTGTTGAACAAGTTCATAGAGTGGTTAGGTTAATAAGAACAGCGTTTGAAAAGAAACTATATTGTTCAGCTGTATTTTTAGACATCACGCAAGCTTTTGATAAAGTGTGGCACGCAGGGCTCTTATACAAGTTAAAAAAACAATTGCCATATCCTTACTTCGAACTACTGAAGTCATATTTGGAAGATAGATACTTTTTAGCCAAATTCAAAGATGAGCATACTAAGCTGTATAAAATTCAATCGGGAGTACCACAAGGCAGTGTATTAGGACCTATCCTTTATACATTATTTACTGCTGATCTACCCACAAACGACCTCACCTCCATCGCAACTTTTGCTGATGACACTGTGATTCTGTCTTCCCATCAAAATCATATAACTGCATCAATAAACCTTCAAGTACATCTCAGTAAAATTCAAGAGTGGCTTGAAACGTGGAGAATGAAAGCCAACGCTAGTAAATCAGTACAGGTAACTTTCACATTAAGAAAAAACAATTGCCCTAGTGTAATGTTGGGTGCTGATACTCTTCCCCAATCCGACAACACAAAATATTTAGGAATCCACCTAGATAGGCGTCTTACATGGCAAAAACATATTTTCACCAAACGTAAACAACTGGGTATAAAACTCACGTCCTTGTATTGGCTCATAGGAAAAAATTCAAAACTTTCGATAGACAACAAGTTACTCATATATAAAACCATTATTAAACCCATATGGACATATGGTATACAAATTTGGGGATCAGCCGCAAAAACCAACATCAGTATTATACAACGTTTTCAGTCGAAAGCACTACGCACGATCGCAAACGCGCCAAATTATGTATCAAATAATATACTGCATAACGACTTCTGCATTCCAACAGTGCAGGAAGAGATCAACTTAATCAACGAACGTTATTCATACCGCCTATCAGTGCATCCTAATGCTTTAGCTGCAGATCTGCTGCAGATATCTTCTACCCAAAGAAGACTTAGAAGATTTCCGCTAACACAGCTAATTGTGACAAGATAATTTAAAAAATTTTAAATTTTATAATACTTATATAGAGGTGCAACAGTGGTTGCTTCCTCTGGATGTTTTTTAGTTTTAGTTTAATTACTTATGTACCCACTTTAAGAAAAAATGCTAAATATCTTTATAGATAGATTGCAAAATAAATTGGAGTTAAAAAAAAAAAAAAAAAAATATCAACTGCTATTCCTTTATTTCAATTGTATTTTTTAAATATTATGCAGATGCTTTTTCAAATTATTTTGGATTTCTTTATAAGTTAATTTAAAATACAACTATCCAAATTAAATAATTTCTTTTTAAATAGTTGCGGATAGAAAATTTCTATTCAAAAGTTACCAATTAAAGTTAAGGAACTATTTAATGAATGTTTTTCGTTAAATTTGAGATCAAATATTATCACATTTTCGTTTAAATTATTTTGAAATTAAAAGAGAGATGATAAAATTTTTACAAGTAAATTACATACATAGAATACAAATTTATAAAATTCGATAAGGCCAGCAGGATAGAATACGTATTTTCGGATCCTGCTACAAACCCACCCTCAATATTCTATGCTTTTATGGGTTAATAATTGATGATGAACTATTTATTGAATTGAAACAAATAAGCAAATTGAAACAAATAAGCAAATTGAAACAACTCAATTAGACTAACATCAACGAAATTCTTACAATGTTATTTTTATCTAGCTGCTTGGAATTCAACTCTGATCGACAACTTATGAAGCACAGATTTATGAACGACAACCAACCGTTAATTCTAAATGCATATTCTAATTATTTTTTAACCTACAACATATATCCATGTTGATAATAAACATAAATCCATGTTGATACGTATTAAATTATATTTTTCACTATATCTAGTGTTTTAAGATGAATAAAATATTATTTAATAATATTCTATGTAGTGTCGATTTTTATAAAAATCTTTAAGAGAATTTGCTTAATAATTTGTGTGAAGAATACTTACTTTTAAACTTTTTTATAAAATAATTCTATACGAATACTTCTAAAAATTTGCACAGAAACGTAATCTTTAGAAATACAAATTTTTGGATTCCATATTTAAGAAATACTTAAGCAAAAAATCTATCTTAGTTCTGACTATAAAACTGGTCCGACACAAGTTTGCACTCATAAACAATTCCAATATATCCTGAAACAAGGGAAGAAATTAAAATACCCGTATCTTTCACTTTTTCTATATCAATTAGTTTAACCGTTTCAACCGCGAATTAATATTTAGTTTATATATTTCATTTTAAAATTAAGACCGCATTCCATATAAATATATTATCTAAATTCGTAATTCGCGATTTAAACTATTAAACGAATTGATCTAGAAAAAGTGGAAGTCATGTATATTTTATATTTAGCCCACCTTTTAGAATATATTAAGTAGATTTTATCATGAGTACAACCAAAAGATGAACTTTGTCGGACGGTGTTTTAATAGAAATCGAGTTTTTCGAGTACAACATATGTCGGATTTATTTGTTTTGTAACGAGCGGGAATTCCCGGGATCCCGGGAAATTCAGAAAAAAATCCCGATGTCCCGGGAAATGAAAAAGTCCGGGAAAAGAAAAACCCTATCGCTGACTGAGTTTTTTATTTTATTTTTTGTACCAAAAAGCTTTTTTTGGCGTTCCGCGATTTTTTTGCAATTTTTTAAGTGCGGGTTTTTAAAATTCATAATCTTGGGACTATAATACCAATTATCTCATATCAAAGTTTGGTGGTTGGTTTGCAAAAAAAAAATTCGCGAAAAAAATTTTCAGAAAAGAACATTTTTTGCATTAGTGTATTTGTTTACAGAATGTAAATTTCTGATAAGAATTTTAATTTCATTTTTTGTACCATAAAGTTTTTTTTTGAGTTCAGCCATTATTTTGCAATTCTTTAAGTGGGGTTTTTTAAAATCCATAATCTAGGGAATATAATACATATGTATATCCTATACCAAAATTAGCTAGTTAGATTGCAAAAACAAAAAATCACGAAAAAAAAATTTGCAAAAAGGAATAGTTTTGCATCAATATATTTGCTTGCAGAATGTTAATCGCTGATTAAATATCAAAATTAAATTTTTGTACCATAAAGTCTTTTTTCGCGTTCCGCCATTATTTTAAAATTTTTTAAGTGCAGTTTTTGTGGTAAGTTGCTCACAAATCCTATGGTTTTAATGACCACAGTTTGTCTTTTGCACAAAATTATTCAGCCTATCATGCTTTGTAGAAGTCTTTTCGGCGGAAATTTTTATTACTTTTTAATAACGCAAAGGTATATATCATTGGATGCAGAAATGTGTCCATATGAATGTTGTTTTAAGAATTTTTACAAAATTTGTATATAATTGTAATCAGAAAAAACTAAAAAAAACGTTTTTTTTTTGTTTTTTCCTCAATACAAAATAAGGTTTTTTTTTTGTTTTTCCTCAATACAAAAATAAAAATAATTCTTAACTTTCCTGTTTTCGAAAAGAAAACAAAAAATAAAAAAATTTATGAAATAAAATATCCATCAAAAAAAATAAATTCATTTGTACCAATGGCCTTGCAACTCTCTCAATATTTTTTATTTGAAAAAATATTAGGCGGCTTGGAACAGGAACGAACTCCGACTCGTTAATCAGGGATGGAAAAGGCTCACTTAATCGGGCTCTTATACCAAAAAATGTTAGATCGCTCTTATATATTTAAAAATGTAAGTAACTAAAAATACCTTCTCCTCTGGCTCGTTGAAACACATAAAAATTAATTATTTAGATATTAGCAAAAATTGCGAAAAAAAAAAAAAAAAACATTTGCAAAAAGCGAAATTTTTGCAACAATATATTCGCTTGCAGAATGTCGATCGCTGATTACCTCTTTTAATTCATTTTCTGTACCATAAAGTCTTTTTCGAATTCCGCCGTTATTTTGCAATTTTTAAGTGCGGTTTTTTTAAATATATAACCTAGGGATTAAATTTTTGTACCATAAAGTATTTTTTTCAAATTCCGCTATTATTTTGCAATTCTTTAAGTGCGTTTTTTTTTTAATTTATAATCTAGGGGCTATAATACACATTTCAGAAAACAAAGTTTGGTGGCTAGTTGCAAAAAAAATCGCGGAAAATAAAATTTGCAAAAAGTGAAAATTTTTGCATCAATATATTTGTTTGCAGAATCTAAATCGCTGATTACGTTTCCTAATTGATTTTTTGTACCACAAAGTCTTTTTTCGCGTCCCGCTTTTATTTTGCAATTTTTTAAGTACGTTTCTTTTTAATTTATAATCTAGGGACTATAATACACATTTCATACAACAAAGTTTGGTGGCTAGTTGCAAAAAAAAAAAAAAAATCGCGAAAAATAAAATTTGCAAAAAGGATAAATTTTTTCATCAATATATTTGTTTGCAGAATGTAAATCGCTGATTAAGTTTTTTAATTAATCTTTTGTACCATAAAGTCTTTTTTCGCTTTCCGCGATTATTTTGCAATTTTTTAAGTGTGGTTTTTTTAAATTTATAATATAGGGTCTATAGTACCAATTTTATACACAAAAGTTTGGTGCTTAGTTTGCAAAAAAAATAAATCGCGAAAAAATATTTGCAAAAACGAAAATGTTTGCGTCAATGTATTCATTTGCAGACTGTTAATCGCTGATTGGGTTTTTTAATTATTTTTTTCTACCACAAAGTCTTTTTTCGCGTTCCTCTATTATTTTGCAATTTTTTTAGTGCGGTTTTTTAAATTTATAATCTACGGAGTATAATGCCCATTTCATAAAACAAAGTTTGGTGGTTAGTTGCAAAAAAAGAAAATTTTGGCATCGTTTGCAGAATGTAAATCTTTTAATTAATTTTTTGAACCCCAAAGCCTTTTTTCGCATTCCGATATTATTTTGCAATTTTTTACGTATGGTTTTTTAAAATTCATAATCTAGGGCTATAATACTGTTGGAATAGTATAATTCCATAGTATAGTTCCATTCTTGATTTTTATAACTAAATTATTATTTTCCATCCCTGGTTACAATCGATGTTTTGAGTCATACAAAGAGCGCACATAATGACCCTGCAAACATTTAAAAGAAACATTCCAAGAAGATATTTCATTTGAATGAAAATAATCAAGTAGTATTTACTTTGAAATTGTCTTCCTTTTATCACTTGGAAGATAATTCGACGATATTTGTAAAAAAGTAATTCAAAAATTGTATCTTTTGTCATAACTTTTTATGACAATATTTCGGCAATATCATCTTTGTATCATTTGGAAGATAAAGCAAATTTGTTTGAAATCTTTTATCAATTTGGAAAAAATCAATGTTGGTTACCGTTATCGTTATAATACCGTTATCGCTAAAATACCGTTTCAAATTGAATACCGTTACCGTTATCGATACCTCTAAAAAAAGTTATAAATACCGTTATCGTTACCGATACCGTTATTTTTATGGGTAGTTACCGGTATTTTACCGGTATTTATTATTTTATATAAAAATTACAATTTTTCATTTTTTATTTTATAATCTTGAGTGTTTTTTTTTACAAAAAATTTATAGATAATAATTTTACTTATTAAAACTACCAGTATTGAATTTATAGCTTAAAATCTGTATTTTCAGTACTTAAAATTAAAAATATGCCATCCCATGTGAAAATTGAAATATATATGAACATACATGATCATACATTGACTTGTATATGATCATGCATGGGCATACATGGTCATATACGTCAATGCATATTTCAATGTATGACCATACATGATCTCATATATTTCCATATATCTTTGGATCCGAAATTTGAGGGTATATGACCGTACATGTTCATATATGACCATATATGCTCATATATAATTCATATACGCCCATATATGATCATATATACCCTCAAATTTCGGATCCAAAATATATGGAAATATATGAGATCATGTATGGTCATTAGGCCGGGTCGATTTGTGGGGAGGCAAAAAAATCGCCCATGGCTCAGGGAAAATCGTATTCTAGGGATCAAAATAAGAAACTTTGCCGAAGGAACCATACCTCTAAAACGAATTCTACTACCTGTTGACTTTTGTCCCGTAGGGTCAAGTTTTGAAAAATCACACTTTGACCCATTTAGAGTGCCCCAATCGAGTCCAAATGTATGACCGACCCCCACTAACTTTGGAGGGCCGATCCACCCATGCCAGTGGCACACCCCCTGGAACTCCCCTGGGGGGTTCCCCATACAAACATTTTAAAAAATCACCATTTTTGGCACTTTATTTTATTATTTTTTATTTATTTTATTTATTTTTATTATTTTATTTATTTTTTCTCCTTAGAAATTTATTTAGTCAGAACATATGTAAATGAAAAAATTAATTTAACTTAGTAATAGAAAAGAAAAAATAAAAAGTTACTGTTTGAAGTCTTTTTTGCTTTCAAGTCTGGGCAATTTCGCACGGCTCTCTAATGTCGTCGCCATAACAGCCTCTACATTTTCCGGTATAACTCGTTTGGAAACGCTAGCTAGCAATTGAACGTGTCGTTCTGTTTCTTGTATGTGTGATGGAATTTTTGGATCATTAAACGGTGGATCATCTTGATTTAAATATTCTTTCAAAGTATCGTATGGAATGCTTCGCGTGAATGGTGGTTCAAATACGTCATTTATGTCATTCATATTGATCATTTCCGTGTAACTTGTGCAATAAAAGTTTATATCTGGTTTTTTATAAGCTCTAAGTCCCGTTGGGTCGTCAACATCGGTTCGATAGCGTAGAATTATCTTGATAGCACAGTCGCGCTTTTCTTTGCTATCATCAAACAACATTGATAACAAGATATTTTCCGAATGCGCATAATATGAATTATCTGTAATTACTTTATTGACAATTTTGCGTAAACGAGGTTCTAGAAATCTTGACCAACTAATGAATTTGAAAAATAATCTACTACCGTACACGACAGAGCTGTAATACTTGATATTGAAGTACATTGGCACATAACATGTAATTATAAATTCAACCAGTATTCTTAAATTTGCATCTGGATTTTCCGTTGTCACATATAATCGTAATAGTCTAGCGGCCTTGGTGAGCCACCGAGAATGTACAATTTTCCCTGGTTTGATGTTTGCCAGATCCACTGAAACCACGCCGCTAGAAATTGCATGGGCCATGTCGTATAAGTACTTGGAATCGGTGGAAAATTCAATTTTTTCTGGAGCAGGGGGCATATTTTTCAACTCAATTTTCTGAAAGCCGTCCACCACCTGAAAATATATAAAAATAAAACAATTAAAAACGGTTGACAATTATAATAAATGAGTGATAGCAATAACTTACCGGAAGAGTTTCACAAGTTTCGATTTGACGGCTCAATTTTCCGGTTGCCGATCTTGGTCCAGTGCTGGTTGATTTATCCAAAGCTTCAAACAAATGCCGAAACGGAAGTTCGTTGAAGTGTAGAAGGCAAACGAACCAATGCAATGGTCTTTTTAACAGCAATTCGAATCGTCGTATAATTCCACCGTTTGGGCCAGTGTTTGTTGGCTCACCGTCAGTGCATATGCCAATTAATGCATCCAGTGATATATTTTTATTGTTGAAAAAATCATTTAATTTGGTTGTTTTGTATTCAGCGGTTTCATGTTCCAGTCTTACGTAACCAATCAATTCAGAATTCGGTTCTCTCAAAATAACAAGATGAGGTTCTTTTACCATTCTAGTATGATACTTCTCATCAATTGTATCTCTCGTTAAAGTATCATCTTTTCTGCCATCGAATGAAAATGCTAACAAATTGGTATCATCTAACCGTTTGCGAAGCACTTCTTGTCTGCATTTCTCTTTTTCTCGGCGAACTTTCGATTTATCCATGATGAGAGGTTTGCCATGGATATCTTTCATTTTAAAATCTTGGAAAAGAGCTGTTCCCATTGCTGATGGTACTCTATCAGGCACGCCAAATCTGTCACATACCAAGGCAAAGTTAAAACAATCGTATCTCTGTGTGTATTGTGAACTTGTGCTTATATCCAAATCTTCTTGAACCGGTGGCGGTGCGTATGTTGAATCATCGGGATCTTGGTATGTTGGCATTGATGACATAGACGTTGCTCATTGCTCTTCAATTTCCATCGCAAATCCATCCATTGTTAGACTTCTCTGATTATGTTGATCGTGCATAAACTCTTTGAGGCGTTCGGGAACCAAACCGCATGCACATGGAGCTGCCTTCAAATCGCATTTACATGTTCCAATGAAAAAAATTGTTTCCAGAGATTTTACATACTCTGTAAATTGTTGGGGTTTGTTTCTTCTCTTGATTTGCTCTTGATATTTGTCAAGCAATCTATTCAATTTATTACATACACTTTTTTTCAGCATTATTTCCATACCAAGTTTTTCCCAAATTCCAATCAACTTATCTTGTACTTGAATAGTGAATGCTTTATAGGACAACTTTTTTTGTTCGCTCAAGTAAAAATAATATCTCAAGATATCCAGATGGGTTGGTAAATTAAGATCAGTCAAATCAGTAGACACACCAAAAACAGTAACATCATGCCTGGGTATATGACTCATTGGGTTTTCGATAGTTGTTGATGTTGTTATTGCTTCATCTTGCGGTGTAGAGGATGGTGGATTCATTGTAAACTTCTTGATTTGGAATGATTTTTTTTTAAATATTTTTTTATCTCAAATTAGCACTTCACACTTCGAGTTCTTCACAACGACTTAATGCATTCACAAAAACTGTTGCGTTATATATGGTCTAGGAGACGAGGTAATAAGAATGAAATGGTAATTTCAATTCTACCTGTAACCGATTTTGTTGTCAAAACTGTCCATACAGTACTTACATGTAAATTAAACGTTAATCTGACTACAAATTCTGTTAAGCAAGTGCGCCTTTTATTACTTCTGGAAAATCCTTTATGATAATTTTATGCTCAATTCTACCTGTAACCGATTTAGCTTAAGTAAGTTTACGACATGCAGCTGTGTCTTGTGGTGGCTTAAAAAACCCACACAACCTATTTTACGACCTGCAACAGAACGACACGTTCAATTGCTAGCTAGCGTTTCCAAACGAGTTATACCGGAAAATGTAGAGGCTGTTATGGTGACGACATTAGAGAGCCGTGCGAAATTGCCCAGACTTGAAAGCAAAAAAGACTTCAAACAGTAATTTTTTTTATTTTCTTTTCTATTACTAAGTTAAATTAATTTTTTCATTTACATATGTTCTGACTAAATAAATTTCTAAAGAGAAAAAATAAATAAAATAATAAAAATAAATAAAATAAATAAAAAATAATAAAATAAAGTGCCAAAAATGGTGATTTTTTAAAATGTTTGTATGGGGAACCCCCCAGGGGAGTTCCAGGGGGTGTGCCACTGGCATGGGTGGATCGGCCCTCCAAAGTTAGTGGGGGTCGGTCATACATTTGGACTCGATTGGGGCACTCTAAATGGGTCAAAGTGGGATTTTTCAAAACTTGACCCTACGGGACAAAAGTCAACAGTTGGGGGGTAGTAGAGGTATGGTTCCTTCGGCAAAGTTTCTTATTTTGATCCCTAGAATACGATTTCCACTGAGCCATGGGCGATTATTAAATCGACCCGCCCTAATGGTCATACATTGAATTATGCATTGAGGTATATGACCATGTATGCCCATGCATGATCATATACAAGGCAATGTATTATCATGTATGTTCATATATATTTCGATTTTCACATGGGATGTTTTTATTTGTTTCTATATGTTTTTAACATAATTTTTAATACCGGTATGTACCGGTATTGCTGTTTCGGTAACGGTATACCGTTACCGAAACAGTCTTAATAACCGTTGCCTTTACCGTTACCTAAACAAACGAAATCTGATACCGTTACCCTTACCGTTATTCGTTTCGGTAACCAACCTTGGAAAAAATTAAAACTAAATTTGTACAAAAACAATCAAAAGATATATAGGAAATAAACTCGCGAAAAGATTAATTGCGCGGGAAAGATCGGCTAAGATGAAATCAAGATAATTTATAAGCTGGTCAATGGATTATGTATGCAGATATTGTTTTTCAGGCTTAAATTTAATAATGAAAAAATTAAATAGTTTTTTTTTATTGTACCGGGAGTTTATTTAGCGATATCCCTTTTATTTTCCATATGAGTTATTGCTTCCATATTGCCTGGAAGTATAGTTTTAGTGTAACAGTTGTTTCCGAGGGAGGAAACTTCCGGAATACGAAATTGATATTGCCGGCAATAAATGTTTTCTTCCTGGCGATATGTTCGGAGAATCTTCTTCGTATTGCCATGAGTATGTTCCTGTTCCAAGGCACATAATAGAACAAATGCTTTCTCAGTGATAGAGAGTCCCCCAATATCTTTATTATGTATACTCTTTGATTAAACACATTGTCTTTGGAACTATAACTAATATCACAGATCATTTATTACAGATTGAAAAGCAACACATTTGCGTGTCATTGGAATAAATGTTAATAAAAAAGGAACCAAAATAACACAAATATAAATACGAATAAAAAAATAAATAAAATAATTGTAAAAATAAATTATTTAGAGTAAAAAAGTTATAAAGTATATATGAGAAAAATTCTTTCTATTATAAGTCAGTAAATATATTGCAAGTAGGATTTTTCTTTTCCCGGACTTTTTCATTTCCCGGGACAGCGGGATTTATTTCAGAATTTCCCGGGATCCCGGGAATTCCCACTCGTTAGAAAATATATAAATTCGAGATATGTTGCACTTGAAAAACTCGATTACTGTTAAAACACCGTCCGACAAAGTTCATCTTTTGGTTGTACCCATGAGAAAATGCACTTAATATATTCTGAAAGGATGGCTAAATATAAAATATCCATGGATTCCACTTTTTCTGGATCAATTCATTCAACAATTTAAATCGTGAATTAATATTTAGGTAATATATTTATATGGAAGGCCGTCTTAATTTAAAAAAAAACTCTTAGAAATATATTAATTAAGTATTAATTCGCGGTTTAAACGGTTAAACCAATTGATATAGAAAAAGTGAAAGACACGGGTATTTTATCTTCATCCCCTTTTTCAGAATATATTGGAATTGTTAATGGGTGCAAAATTGTGTCGGACCAGTTTTATAGTCAGAATTAAGATCGATTTGTTGCTAAAATATTTCTTAAATATGAAATCCAAAAATTTCTATTTCTAGATATTTTATATATATATAAATTTCTATGCAGATTTTCAAAAGTATCCGTCTAGAATTATTTTTATAAAAAAGTTTAAAAGTGAGTATTTTCCACACAAATGTTTAGGCAAATTCGCCTAAATCGTTTTATAAAAAAACACTACAACATAGTTTCTTAACTTTAATTTGTTTTCTTGAATAGACATTTTTTATGCCACAGCTACTTAAAAATAAATTATTTAATTTTCGTATTTAGTTGCATTTTAAATTAACATATAAAAAATCCAAAATAATTTTAATAAAGCATCTGATGGATTATTTTAAAAACAAATAATATTTAAAAAATACAATTGAAATAAAGGAATAACAATGGAACTTAAAATTAAATTATTTTAAATAAAAGAAACTCAAAATACTTGTCAATTGAAAATATGAAAACATTACAAATTTTTTAATTTTAATGTTTAGTTTTTTGGAGGTATTTGGAACTGAAATAATGACGTTGGAATGTTGAATAAGGCTGGTTTACACTATAAGATTTTCGGTACGATTTTACTTTAGTACACATGCAAAACATATAGGCAACGTTGCAGAATTTTTCAGAAAATAAAGTGTAAACCAGCCTATACAAATATTTATTTATTTGAACAAAGACCATTTTAAAGAAAAAAAAAATTCCGAAGTACATACAAGAATTTTTGTTGGTAAACTTAATAATAGCTGATAAAATTTTTTCGGTTTAATTAAACCAAATTCAACTGGCATCTGAAAACAATTTGGCCTAATTCAGTTTATTAAATTTTAAATCGTATTTTTTTAATTTTAAATATTTTTTGATCAAATTAATTTCAAAAAAACAATCAGCTTTACTATAAAAAACAAAAGTCGATTTTAAATCACAAAAGCCGACTATTATTTTAAATTTCTTACCATACAAAATATTTTAAATATGCCTTAAAATTCGGTTTTAAATTTGAAGTTTTCATTTGTTTTTATTTTATATTTATTTATTTTTCAAAATTTTTCAAATTTTGTATACTTTTGTTTACAAATTTCCTTTTTATTTTGGAATTTTTTGTTTTGGTTTTCAATAAAAATAAACAAATTTTTAATGTATATGTTTGGCATTAAGGGTTTTCACAAGGGGTGTACTATTTGTTGTATCGTTGTATCATCCTAACAAAAAACAGAGTTGTTAAAAATTAAATTAAAAAAATACAACATTTGAGAATAGCACGATACAACATTTTTACGTATGTTTAGTGTCCTATGTTTGAGTGTGCTAACCGATAGAAAACTGAATAGAAAGTCGTTGTTAAACACAAATAAAAATTTTAACAACTCTTTTTTTTTTAGGACGATACAACAGATAGCACACCCCTTATGAACAACCTAATTATTTTACAAGTTCTATTTTAAATATTTTGTATAGTACGGTTAAAACAAAACCTTTGCTTTAAAATAAAGTCAACTTTAACAAAAATAAACCTTTGAAAAATATTGATAGTAAGGCTGAATGCTTTCAATTTTAATAAAGCTTCCAAAATTGCAATAATATTACCTAAACCTTATGTAAAAGAATAAAAAAAATCCCGGGAAATCCCGCACAATATTCCCGGTATTGCGGGATCCGAAAAAGGGCGGGATTCCCCGGAATCCCATCCCGGGAATTCCCGGGACATAAACCCTCATTGCAAGCTTTTGAGTATGTAAACGTTTAAGGGCAATCCAAGCTATTAGAAAAACTCATTCATCAACAAGTTTTTTAACATACACAATACCACGTTGAGTATAAGCAGCAGTCAATAAATGATCTTGTTTTAATTTTAGTGCAGTTTTAAATATTTTATAATTATGCGGTGTAAGATTTTCGTTGATATAAAATGGTTCATTACTTTGAAAACCAGCATCCTGCAGACATAAAGGCGATCTATATTTACGCCGAAAGGCAGCAACAGTTTTTATAAAAAAGTTTTTATCATATGGTGAATTTAATTTTACAACAATAGGAGTGTCATCAATATTTCGAATGTTTTTATAGTTTTTTAGACGAACAATTGATTTAAAAAATGGTGTATTAATTTTTAGCGTGTCACAAATTTTATCAAATATTAGTTGCAGATCCTCATTTCCATAATATGGTACCAGTTATACGTAAATCAGATGCAACTACCGTGTTTTCTTGTTTTAATATTGTTGTGTTAAGTTTTTTAATGTCAGCCTTTAGCTGCACAATTTCACTGTTCACTGTATCTAACTCTTTTACTTTATTATTTAATTCCATAATTTCTTTTCTCACATCATTTATTATTTCGGTATTTAAGTCATTAAATCTCTTTTTGATTTCAATGAATATACTGCTCTTAGTTTTTTGTATCATTGTTTCAATAACACCCAATCGCTCACTAATAAACTCGCTTTGTTTTGAAAATTGTATGTCTATCCACCCTACGGGGAATGAGGAGTCAATTGCCCTCCAAGGACCTATCCCGTGACCGGTCAACAGAAGGCATATTACTAAATTAGTACAAATATGAACAAAAGAAAATTAATTAATTTTCTAAGTATTTTCTGATCCGTTATTTTCACTGTTGCTTTTAAAAAAACTTGACCGATACCGAAATAAAAACAAAATTCGCGGCATATTTTTAAAAATACTTTTTATTTATTTTACTCTTTTATTTATTTTTAACTTTATTTTTTCACGATTTGCTTATTTTAGCTCTTATTTTAAATTTCTATAAAGTTTTGCTAAGAAATTTTAAGTTTTGTATTTTCAACGTTTTTTTAATGTTAAAGCTGTTTTAGTTTTAACAATTGGTATTTCATTTAACTTTTCTTTGTAATTTAAGGGGAATTTTTTAAATTTTTATTTATATTATCAGAGGTTTTGAGGTAATTTTCTAATTTTTAATTGATTTTTTAATTTAATTTTGGCCAACGAAAAAACCAAGTCAACTGCCATTAAGGGACCTATCCCATGACCGGTCAATCGGGGGCATATTCAAGGCACTTCCACCATATTTGTGTGTGTGTTAATGTTGTTTTCTTTTCTATTTTTTTCTTTGCCATGTTTTTTTTATTTGCTGTGTGTGTGTTTGTTTTTTCTTTCTCTTTTTGATTTGAACAGAAACGAAAAACATAACTTAACCATCATCCAGCCATCACGCATAAGCAACGTTAGTTCAGACGGTAGATCGTTTGCCTTACAAGCAGAAGGTTGTGTTATCGAGCCCTACTTCGACGCCAAGTAGATTATTTTTAATTTTTAATTTTTTATTAGTTTATTTGAAAAGCTATTTTTAGACACACCACCTTACTTCCACAATGTGTCTAAACTGTGGCAATTGGTCATTTCCAATGACAACGCCATGTTAAAGTGATATGTCTCTTTCAAACAAAAAGACCGATCAGCGACCGGTCTCCGCCACCTTGGGACCTATCCTGCGTGTCATCTGGGACCGGTCCCTTTCCCCGTAGGGCAATTATAACCTAGTGTCTTCAAATGCAATGAAATGTGCAAAGAAATTTGAAAATAACACACAAAGCAACAACAAAATTATTTTCGTTGTTGTTGATTTGTATGTTATTTTCAAATTTCTTTGCACATTTCATTGCATTTGAAGACACTAGGTAAAGACGAGTGGGTGCTATATTAGAGTCTACGAACACAAGCTCTGGTGGTTGATTAGATGAAGACAGTGGTGTTGGACCTTTTTGATCAAAAATCGTCAAAAATGTAAAAATAAATCTTCAAAATCGTCAACAATTTTATGAAACATCGTCAAGAAATCGTCATCAGTTAAATATCATAAAAACACTACACCATTTTCAGTTTCATTTCAAAAAATTTCAAATATATTTCAAAATTGTCTAAAAATGTTTTTAAATTATCCAAAAATGTTTTAAAATTATCCAAAAATGTTTTAAAATTGTCCAAATATATTTTAAAATTGTCCAAATATATTTTAAAATTGTCTAAAATGTTTCAAAATTATCCAAAAATGTTTTTAAATTCTCCAAAAATTATATTTCAGAAATTTCCAAATGTATTTAAAAAGACTCTAACTGTATTTTGTCTCATGAATATCAACGTTAAGTATTTAAAGCAAATCTACGTTAAACCGATTGTAGTATAAAAAAATTTTAAACAGGTTATTTTTAAAATTGTTTCGTTATAATCGAACGTACTTCAGCAAAAGTTTTTAGGTAGTAACTCGAATAAGTTATGTTAGATGTGAAAATGTATAAATGTTGAGTTTTCAACGTTGATAATTATCCGGATTGAAAATTAACGTGCATACGAGAAGTAATATGTCAGTTTTCATCTTAAACGCGTTTCTATGCACTTTGAGTTTTTTATGAGTTAACGGATATAGTTAAGTCGAAAACACAGCTTCTATTTGTATTCCAAAATTTTTCAAATATATTTAATAAAATTCTAATTGCATTTCAAATTTTTCCAAAAGTATTTCAGAAATTTCTATTTTTATTTTAAAAGCATTTTTACAAACATATATGTTTTCTTTTTCATAATGAAAATTTTATAGAATCTATGAGACTTAAGAGAAAACATGTATGTTTGTAAAAATGCTTTTAAAATAAATATAGAAATTTCTGAGTATTGCGAATTTCAAATAGACGATTCGAAAAGAACAATTTGCGGTTTTTTAAACGCTTTTTCTTTATAATTTTGCTTAAAATTCGTTTAAAAGTAAGCAATTTCCTAAATCGTCAAAACATATGTTTTTATTCAAAAATCGTCAATCGTCATTTGTAAAATTTTGACTAAAAAAATCGTCAAAATTACGTAAAATCGTCACATCTGACACCACTGGACGAAGAGCTTAAATTGGATTCACGCGCGGTTCTCTTACTGCGTTTATTTCCTGACATTATTAAATTTTAGTCTCACTGTTTTTTTTTTAATTGTGCTCAGTGTTGCCATATAGCCAGTTTTAACTGTTTTTTGCAGTTTTTTGGGATGCCTAACAGTTTTTCAGTTTTTTCATGTAAAAAAAAGTTTTTTTAAATTCATGGATTTTTTTTTACAGTTTTTTATATTAAATCGGCACATTTGTTTCATTTACAATTTTTTTTTTTAATTAAAATTTAAGAATTCAAATATAAAAGTGCTTATGCATAATAATTTGAAAACTTTATAACACGATTATAAAATGAATTTTGTATAAAATATTTGTTTTATAATCCATTTACAAACTTAGAAAGTGGTTATGCATATGACCCAAAAATTACAATAAAACTTTCAAATTGTCAGAAATTAGGTACAAATCGAAACATAAATAAATTTAAAAATACCAATATAATACTACAAAATATGCTTACTGGAAAAACGAATCATTTTTATAACAAATTTCATCAAAAATTAGCACGGAATAAAATTGGCTAAGCCATATCTGACAAGTCATAGACCCGACGGACATTTTTTAGCCGAACTTTCAAGATCATTTAGAAATTTATATTTTTTGAAAAAAATAAAACAATGTCTCATCGAGAAAGGCCAAAATTGATTTTTTATTTTTTTTAATTAAATATTTGCCAATTCTGAATAACAATTTCCTACTATTTTTTCAATTATGATCAAGGACAATTCCAAAAACGTAATTTTTTCAAACAAACAATTCCCGACATAACAATACTCAATCAAATGAATATCAATTTTATGTGGAATGCAAATCAATAAAAATATTTTGAAGTATAACATTGGCCAGTAAAGTATTCTATCCTAACTTAGGGGTTAATCTCGGAAGGGTGATTCGATTCTAACTTTAGATTCGGGCCTAGGAGTCCAAAATTCTTAAAAAAAAAAGTTTTATTAGGAGGCTATGCAAAAAGTCGATTACTATAAATGCCAAAGGCAATTAAACTATTAAAATCTCGATATTTTGAAAATTGATACCCTGGGATAATATTTTAGTCCCAGGATATTTCGGGATCCCAGAATTTCTTCTGATTTTTAAAAATTTTTCGAAGAACAGTTTTTCTATAAAGAAACAGTTTTTATTTACAGTTTTTCTAAAAAAATATATGGTAACACTGATTGTGCTCAATGTATTTACTTCGCTAGTTCTATTGTTTTTAAGTAGTAGTGTTGGTATTATTGTTTTTGTTGTTATATATTTTGTATTTTTGTACTTTGCCTTGATTTTTGTTTGTTAAACAAGCTGTATGTTTTGATATTTAGGGCTGGTATCTATGTCCAATGCTTAGTTTATTTTAATCATTGATTTAGAAATCATTGATTAGCCCTTAAACTTACTTAAAATAATATCAGTAACTTATAAAAATGTAATCAATGATTTGTTAATTTTAGATATTTTCATTTGACAATACGAATAAGAAATAAAAGAAAATAAAACAAATTTGGAAACTCGCGAAATAAGAGTTTTTTATTATATTTTTCGCATGATACGGGGTCATAAAATAGATGACCAAATTGTTGTTTTAAAAAACATCAATCACTAAATGCCTCAAATAGGAAGTGTCTTTTTGCATGCTACATGCATATCTTAATTTTTTTCATTGGGTAAGTGTGTATAATTATAAATTTGCGTTTAGACCAGGAAGGTGTTATTAAGAAATATTTATGAAGGACAAGATGATTTTTGATGTTTTTGATACATTCAATACAAATTTTAAAGTCAGAATTTATTAGAAAACTAGATTCAAAGGAAAAGTAAAATAACTATGCCTCTATATTATTTCCCAGGAAAATTTTCTGTTCCAAAGAATCGGTTGTGCAATAGATACTTTTCATTCACAACCCCTTCTACTGTCGATTCTAACACCGATTCTTTTTGTTTGAAATTGTCCCAAAAGCAACCCCTTCTATGGCTCCAAAGTGGAACCGGTTGCTCTAGAATCAGTTCTGGAACTAGTTCTGGAACTGATTCTACGTCACCCACACCTTCCATATAGGATCCCAGGAACTGGTTCCGGAACCAATTCCATGGAATCGGTTGCAGTGGAACCAGTTGTAGAATGGGTGTGGTTGGCTACCGATTGTAAAAAATTTTCCTGGGTTGTTATTCGTTTAGGTAAATATAACTGGATCAAATTTAATATACCGTGACATCGCCCATAGCAGTACATTTTTACAAACCGCGAAACTTGATTTTCTTGATTCTATTTTTAAGATATCTTCCAAAAATTTTGTGTACAAAGCAAAAATTTTCTGAAGAGTCATGTCTGTGAAATTTTGTGTTAATTGAAAAAATTAGAATTTTCGAATTTTGTGGGAAATAAAAGATATGAATCCAAAAATATTCCTCGGAGGAAAAAATATATGGCGTACTTAAAAATTGTACTGCAGGAAATATTTAAGTATGCCAATAACTGGTCTAAACAACTACCATATACTCTTAGCAGTATGCATAAATCTTAACCTCTGTTAACTGACTCTGTCCGACATTTCAACAATTTTTAATAGAATGTGGTAGATTAAGTGTTATGGTTAAATTTTAGTAAATAGAAAAATTTAATAAAAAAAAACTATACTCATTAACTGCAACTTAAGGTCTTGCAGGAGCACGTGAAGTATGTCTTATATCTTTATATATCTCATATTTTTCCGGAAAATTCGAAAATTTAAATTATTTGTAATTAAAAACGGCAGAATTAAAAAATTATTGTGAGACACCTTAAACACATTTTTTGGTCAAATTTTCCTTCCACGAATCATGGTTTATTTGTGCTAAATAAAGATCAAAATTATGACCGATTCTAGTTTGTTAGAATCCAATATTATGTCATATTATTAAAATTTCCCTCAAATATTTTCTTAATTCCAATTGGTATTTTTAGATAAGATATATTTGCAAGTTACTAAAGATGTTCATTATTTAGATGGCACATAAAGATGTTGTACGGTGTTTATTTATAAATTAATTGGTCTAAATAAAACTTTTTAAAAAGTTACCAACTTTAGAAAAAAATGTTAATACTAACATGATTTGTAGGGTGGAAAATCTATGTTTAAGGTCTTAATCACAGAAATTTCTGTAATTAAATTTAAGCAATGTTTAGAGTAAAATCAGAGATTAAAATTTGATGAGTTACTGTAATTAAGTGCTAAACAATGATTTTCTTCTTAATCATTGTTTAATATCACATAAGATACCAGGCCTTAATAAAAATTGTTTTTTGTTTGTTATTTATATTCCTTTAAGTTGTAAAGTTAAGTTTTTTTTCATAAACAAACAATAAAATTTCTTAAGAAATCAATTTATTTGTTTTAAAGAATTTTATATTTATGGGACCCTAAAAGGATTATTTTTTATTGAGAATAAAAAATATAGGAGTATCATATTTAACTACCTCATATTTTTAAACCCATATTTATACAATTTTTATTCCAAAAATTGCAATTATCTAACTTTTTATGCAAAAACTTTAACTTTTTAATAGGAAACGACAACTATTTCTGTTCGTTTGAATATGGCATAATATTCGTTTGCAAGCGTTTACTTACTTCTTATAAAATACCGTTTCATTAAGGAGTTTGTCTTCGATTATAATATTGCCAGATTGAAAAAAAAGATTTTGATTTTGAGTTTTACAAAATTTAAAAAAATTTAAAACAAAAAAACATTCAAACGAAAGCAAAGTTTCGTTTTACAAAATGACCCCATTATAAACGGCTTATAAAACAAATTTTTCACATAAAAATCGTTATAAAAAATTAAATTATTATGCTTAAGCACTTAAATTTATATGCAAATTAGTGAACATTTGGGCAATTTTAAAAATATCTGATTTTAGATGCGCTAAGACACGATTTAAGTTTAAAAAAATTTTTCTTTATATATAAACTTCTACGTTTGAGACCAAATGAAATAAACTGAGCGGTTTTAAAACTAAAAACTGACAATTCGAAACTTAAGGGCCATCTTAACAAACCATATTTTGTACTCCTTCGCTATCCGGTAATGTAAGGTTCTTCTTATTTAGGTTGATTTTCTGTACAATTTAAAATTTTTCTTAAATATATTTGTTTCATATTATTAGGAAAAAATGTACAAAAATATATCATAAAAAAAATACTACTAAAAAAAAATTTCCCCACACAGGATTCGATACCTGGACTCTAAAAATAAATATTAGAACTAAAAACAACAACTCATTTACCAATCAGGCTAAACATACTTGGAAAACTCTATGAACAAATTTTTATTTAAACAATTTGTAATTCTATGTCACAAATATTATTTTTTTTTGTCTGGCAATAATAACTCGTAAATGGCAACAAACGCAAACTACTACCCGTTTTATAAAATACCAAATATATTCGTTTACGTTTCAAACGAAAAAACGTTTTTCATTCGAGTTACAAAATGACCCCATTATTTTATATTTATTTAAATAACTTTTTTTAAAATTTTTATTAGAGCTATTAAAATAAACACAACCGAATTCGCTGAGAGTTAGTATTTCTTGATGTAGTTTTTATCCTTTTATTCTGCCCTGTTATAAGATATACGATTTCTAATAAAAACAAGTTAATAAAAATGCAAACAAAAAGTGTTACCCACAAATTTACCACATAGAGTATTACTTTGGGACTAAAATATATTTTACAAAAAACATGTGAAAATTTTCGGAGCTTATAGAGGAAAGTATGCTCCATCTAAATAAAATAAAATTTCCTAGAGTCGATACCCCCGTTAAGGCTCAAATTGAATAAATAAATAATTTTAAAATTGAAATAATAAATTATGATTAACTTAAAAATGTTCAACGTTTTTATTATATTTTTCAACACTGTATTTTGTTTTTAACTAACCTGACAGCTGGAACTTCCAATATATCCCATTCGACAGACATATAAAATTCAGAAAGATCAACTCCGACATCCACCACGTTACTACCTTGTTGTTCGTCCATATGCCTTAGATCCACCTTTATTTATGCGGTTTGTTTTTTGG
This sequence comes from Leucophora obtusa, assembly GCA_949987735.1. Lineage (NCBI taxonomy): Eukaryota > Metazoa > Arthropoda > Insecta > Diptera > Anthomyiidae > Leucophora > Leucophora obtusa. The sequence continues at coordinate 254,335,576 of OX465295.1, read as the reverse complement.
TTTTTGTTTGGATAATAATGACAATATAAAAAATATATTTATAGTTGCATAAAAAATAAATTATATAAATTTATATGTTGTAAATATTTAATGATATAACTAAAATAAATAAGTATAGAGGTAATAAATAATAGTAGTTAATTGAGACTAAAGCGCATGCATGCATAATTTGAATATTTTTTTGTTTTGTTGTTTATTTGATAACACTAAATTAAAAAAAAAATATTGTTTGAATGTCAAAAAGTAATAACCGAAAATTAAAATTATGTATATGAATAAAACAAAAATAAAATTTGTAATCAGAAGTATATAGGTTTGTGGGTAAGTAATTATATATGTAAGTATCTATGATGATAGAGTATGCATGAGAATTTACGTTATATTCGTAATGAAATTCATAAATATGTAAAATAAAAATTTGGTGAAACTTCACTGAATAGTCAATTGGCATCAAAATTATTATGAATATGGAGTAGTAAAAATAATCGTCTGCTTGAAAAAATCTTAAAAATTTATTTTTGATATGCTTTAATCAACTTCAAACGATTATTTCGATTGAGGCAATTAAAACAAATTGCAATTCCTTTCGGAAAATTGCATGTTAAAATGAGAAGTCTCAGTTTCATTTAGTGTATACCTAATGTACTAATATATCAGCGGTCAGGCTTTAGCCACCAAATATAACTCATCGATATTATATAATAAAGCCTAGCATAGGATCTCAAAAGAGACTGTTCAATCTATTTTAACTGGCAGAGATTTAAAGAAGTTTTACATGGGGATTTTAAAAGACTTTAATCATTTTCTTATACCCTACACCACTACGTGGATTGGGTATAATAAGTTTGTGCTGATGTTTGTAACACCAAAAAATATTGGACATAGACCCACTTAGAATCACTTTTTATTTCGATTTAACGATGTCCGTCTGTCTGTCCATGCATTCTTTTGCGCACTCTACAGGTCGCAAATATTAAGATATTTTGATGAAATTTGTTACACCGACTTACGTCGGCCCGAGGACGAAGCTTATTGATTTTGGTTAAAGTCGGTCCGTGTTTAGACCTAATGCCCATATAAAGGACCCCCATAATTGGCTTGTTTACACGCTGCAAGTCGCAAATACGAAGATATTTCAATGAAATTTGATTCGCATTAGTTGGCTTTTAACCAGACTGGTGTCGGGTATTATATAGTCGGCATGCCCGACTTTAACTTTTTTACTCGTTTTTGTATTGCATGTATTTCCTCATTGTATTTGCGTTCGCTTGACGCAAAGCGTTATCTGGAAATAGTACTTTAACGTTATCTGGAATTTGCATAACGCAGCCAGCAATTTCGGAGCGCTCATAAATAACATTCTTAAAAGGCTCATAGAAATTATTATTGTTTTTTTGAAAACACTTTTTTTTGATAGAAATTATGAACCCTCAGAAAACAATCCGAAAAGTTGTCTCTACAATCAAAAAAGCTCTCTCAAAATGAGCGTTCATTTTTCGGACTCAAAGAAGATTTCAAAATTATTTAAATTTATGGGGAAAATTTCGATTTTATACGTTCTTTTTTCTGAGTCATTTCTGAGCTCTTTTGAACGGACCACTTTCATAGGAAAAAGTAGAAAAAAATTTATGGTTTTGGAGTTCATTTCTGAGTCATTAATGATCATCTTTGTTTGCTAGGAACTTTTAATTAATATTGAAAATTATTTCAAAAATTATACAAAGTATGAATAAACTTCTCGGGATTTTATTTTAATTTTCACTTTGAGCTTAAAATAAAAATCTTATGAGGAAGCACAGCTGAAGTGCTACGAGACGCATCCACAGGTGGTGGATCACCCTCTCATGTAGTATGAAGGGCAACTGCGAATTAAATAAGCAGTGGCGGACAATCAAGCAGATTAGAGAAGAGAGTCTCAGAGGTATACGTCTTGGCAATGTGAAACTTTAAGTTCTGAGTGTCAAAGAGGCTCTAATCGACATGGCGGTGTAATTGGCGCCATTCAATAACCGATGCCAACTCTTTCATAGGTCGCTCGCCTTCAAGAAGGTTAAGCTGCGGGTTAATAGCCCTCTCTTGTAAAAAACGATCTATTAATGAAACGCCTACAACTACTTTGACGCCCTATGCTCATAATGATTATTATTTGTATTATTATATATTTTGTATTTGTTATATTTATAGCTCTACAGAATAATATAAATAAAGTAAATATATATATTAGAGTTCGTCATAAAAATTTGATTTTCGGATATCATCACTTTTTTTAAAGTTTTTGGATAGAGAAAAGAATTGCGTTTTTCTTTTTTATTTTAACTCCTTTCACTGACGCAAGTCGGCCAAAAACGCTGATTTTAAGACCCTTTTCCTCCAGAGCAAAAACAGCTGCATTTATAGGAAATCTGACTTTAGCATTCGATTCTACAACAAAATTTAATATAAAAACATTTTTTTTTGCATTTTCAAAATACACCAGATAGCCATTAGAGTGGTTCGAAAATTCACTTTTTTCAAAAACTTATAAAAAGTTACTTTCTTATTATACACAATGAATAATAAGTACATGGGTACAAAAATTTTGTATATGCCGCGAACCGTTAAAAAGTTATTAGCTAATCAAATTTGGATTTTTTTTTAAATTCAATGAAAAAGTATTTGAGCTAATTTAAATGCAGCTTTCAGTACTCGCTGCCGCATTATAAACTTATTTTTGAGTAAAGACAAAATAGTTTCTAATTTTTGTAATGTTTATTACAAAAAATTTTTTTTATTAAATATATTTGTTTACTAAATAACTTTTTAACGGGTCGCGGTATATCAACAATTTTTGTACCAATGTTCTCAGCAGGGAATACATTTTCATTGTGTGTAATAAAAAAGTAACTTTTTTTTCCATTTTTGAAAAAATGGATTTTTGGACCACTCTAACTAATGACTATGTGCTGTATTCAGAAAACGCAAAAAAAATGTTTTTTATATTAATTTTTGCTGTGGAATCGAATGGTAAAGTCAGATTTCTCCAAATCAGCGTTTTTGGCGGACTTGCGCCAGTGCAACGAGTTGAAATAAAAAAACGCCATTCTTTTTTTTGATGCAAAAACTAAAAAAAAAAATTATGATATCCCAAAATGAAAGAAATTTTATATATTTATGACGAACTCTAGTATATACAGTTGCGAGCATAGAAAATGCAACGCTACGCTAAATCACATAAGTATGCTTTTATTTCTTCTAATGGTTTTTTATTTGCGCTTATCTTTTGTTAATATATTCGTTGATGTGTATTTTCATATTTTAAATCGTTTGATTTGCATTTATTTATTTGAATTTGAATTTATTTACTTGAATTCCTATGCTACAAGATATAATCTTATAATTACAGCATAGAACTTAAATTGATTTATATAGGTTGATTGTTTTATTACAAAAAATTGATTATATAAAAAAAGCAATGAAAAATTTTAAAAATAATACAATAATAATTAGTCGAAAAATAAAAAATTATAATAATAATAAAAACCAATAGAAATTAAAATAACAAATAATAGTAAAAATTAAACAAAGAATTTAAATAAAAGAAAAATAGAAAAAAAAATAGAAAATATAATAACATTAATAATTAAAATTCACAGAAAAAAAGATTTGAATTGAATGATCATAATTATTTATTTTACAAAGTGAAAATTTATTTTTAATGAACTATGTAAGTAAATTTATTATTTCATTTTTAAATTTTAATGCGTTACTATTCTGCTGGATGTTAGATGGTAATGCGTTCCAAAAACGTATGGCATTAAAAAAAAAACTGCCACTCTGAAACCAGAGTCTGAAATAATATAGGAGTACCTAACTCTCCTGCCTCTATTAGAGATGTTGAAAGTTAGCTTATCATAAAGGCATTTAGGTGATTTGTCATAAATAATCTTGTGTAGAAATAGAAGAGTCCTAAGCTTAAGCAGACTTTCGAGAGATTTTCCATATAGCTGGCTAGAGAACTGAGATATACGACTATATCTTCCCAAACTAAAAACATATCTGATAATGTTATTATAGACGACATTTAATTTACGTAAAGCAAAGACGGCATTAAATAAGATTTAGCAAGAAGCTTTCAGTGGCTTCAGTGGTGTATAGTACTGTGTTGTCCAAAGAGAGCGTAGCATGCTATATGTTTTACCAACGATACTGTTTCCGTGATTAGACCAGGTAAGTGTGTTGTTGAAAATTATGCCAAGATTTCTCACGGATACGAATATCTCAATTTTATTATCATTTAGTCTGATATCAAGATCACGATTAATACTTGACATTCGTTTGTGAATCACAATACATTTAGATTTTTTGGGATTGAGACAAAGTCCATTTGCCGATGCCCAACGGTGTATTTTATCTAAATCATGATTCATTTTACTGACCGAATCATCAAGCGACTTTATCGAACTACTAAGATAAACCTGTACATCATCAGCATACATGTGCACATTGGAGTATTCAAGCTGTGCTGGCAGATCATTAGCATATAAGGAAATGAGAAGAGGCCCTAAAATAGATCCCTGAGGAACTCCTCTTAAAATATATGCGACATCTGATATATTGTCGTTATGGAAAACAGATTGCGATCACCCCGATAGATATGACATGATCAGTTTTGTCGACGTAGTAGAGAAATTAAAAAAGTGTTTTAGCTTTTTACTCAAGATGGTATGGTCTACCGTATCAAATGGTTTTGAGTGATCAAGCAGTACTAAGAAAACCAGTTCATCATCATCAACTTTGTGTCTTATACTCTCAGTAACTTCTAAAAGTGCAGTAACACAACTATGTTTCGGACGAAACCCTGACTGTCTTTCAGTAAGGAGGTTGTGTTTTTTGATGTAGGAGCTCATTTGGTTGTGTAATAATTTCTCTAGAGCCTTGGAAAGATATGGTAGGATTGCAATGGGCCTAAATTCGGATCTAGATTTTGGCACAGGTATAATTTTAGCGTGTTTCCAGTTAAGAGGATATGAACTTGTTGTAATTATTGTGTTAAAAAGATGTGTGATATATGGTAGAAGAAGTGGAAAAAGTATTTTAATAAATTTTGGGTGTATATTGTCAAAACCAACAGCATTTGATTTAATACTAGAACAGCACTTCAGGACATCAATTTGATCAACGCACTCAAATTCAAACATGTTCATCATTTCACTGTTGTCGGAAATTGTGGTTGAATTCGTGTTTTCAGTAAAATTGTAGAAACTAGGATCTGAAATAGTCATAGGGATATTTATAAAGCTATTATTTACTTGATTAACATCTACCAGGGAATGAACAACGTTTACAAGCTTTCCTACGCCTATTTCCTTTATAGTTTTCCATGTTTGTTTAGTATTAATAGCATTAGTAAAGCGATTGGAAAAATATTCAGATTTTGCTTTTCTGATCATATTATTAACATCTCTTCTCAATTGACGATACTCATTATGAAGCTCTGTAGTTTTGAATCTTTTCCATTGTGAGTACGCTATATCCCTATTTTCAATTAAAAGTTTTATGGAGGATGTATACCAAGGTCTAGACTTCCTGAGATACGTTTAGTTTTTAGTGGTACAAAATTATCATATAATCTTAAGATGTTAGACTCAATAAACTGTAGTTGAGAATCAACTGAAGCCATAACATACACATCATTCCAATCAATGCTAAAAAAGTTTTCATACAAAAACTCAATGTCAATATTCCTAAAATCGCGAAAGGTATATGTTTCATCACACATTTGCAACTCGAAATCATATGACAGAAAAATCAGGTCATGCTTAGAAAAACACGATGCTGATATCTGATCATAAAGTAATACACAAGAGGAATCACCAACGAAAAAATGATCAAGTAGAGTGCTGGTTGTGGATGTGTAGTGGGTAGGTATGTACTTATTGGTTGGTATAAGGCCAACAGATATCATTTTTTCGTTCAATGATGTTTCTATGAGTAGATTCGAATTAAAATCTCCAGACACCACTATGTCACTATATGATATTGTTATCATTTCCAATTGTGATATAAAATTATCAATTGCTACGTTCTTGTTAGGTCTATATACACATCCTACTAACATTTTCCTCCCAAGCGATTGGATCTCAGTAAATAAGTATTCTACAACTTGCTTTTCCTTATTTTTCTTACCATTACCTTTTCTCTGTTTCCTAATGCTGCGCTTATTCTTTTTTCCTATTGATTCCCCTTCATCTATCTTTTCGTGTTCATCCTTTTCACCAGATTTGCAAACAAATTTACTACATATATTATTTTTAACGGAAATGGCAACACCACCAGCTCGAGTTTTTCTGTCAGCTCTAAATATTCTATATCCATTTAGCAAAATCAAAGCATCAGAGATTTTTTCATCCAGCCAAGTCTCAGATACACATATAACGTCGAGTCCCGAATTCTCGAAAATAAACCTAAATTCATCTAATTTATTTTTTAAGCTCTGTGCGTTTATATGACATATTTGAATACCTTTTTTTTGCTTCGCCAAAATTCTGATCATGTTCATTGTAATGTCTTTGGAACGATTATTTACCCTATTTAAAGTAGACATAATATGAAAATGATAAAATTGCTGCCCTAATAGTAACGCATTTGTTATAAATTGTGTAAAATTTGTTAATAGTAATTAAAAATTTTAGTAAGTAGAAATAATTAAAAAATTGGAATTTAGTAAAGTGAAAATGAAAATAGGTATAAATAAGTGTATAAGATATAAAAAAAATTGTTAAATATAGTATACATAATTGGTTACATATCAGCAGTGGTATATGAGTGCTCCCGATTTTCGGTAGGTACAAGAAAAAAATCACTCAGTTGTTCATAATAATCAATACGTATAGGCTGATCGGTGCTTAAACGTTTTACATAAATTAAGCCACGAAATGAATATGCAGAATGTATACATTTATTCTTTTTTAGTTTTACTGCTTCCAAAAGAATTTTATGATTTTTTAATGTGAGGCTTTCATTGACATAAAAAGGTTCATTACTTTCAAAACCAATTAGACTAAGTCTTAATTGTGAAACCCCAGTTTTCTTCTTATACGCAGAAATAGACTTAAGTATAAAATTTTTGTCGTACGGTAACATCATATTTACTACGATGGCAGCATCAGGTGAATTTTGCTTTTCCCTGTTATTTTTGTTTCCCAGCCTGTATATAGCTTTTATAGACGGAGTTTGAATATTAATTTTTTTACACATATTATCAAAAATATTATACACATTTTCTATGGGATTAAACGGGATATGGGAAATACGAAGGTCGCATGCAACGACTAGATTTTCTTGTCTTGAAGTTTTTTCTTTCAATTCTTGTATCTGCGACTTCATTTCTATAATTTCACCCGCAACTGTTTCCAATTTATCAATGCGCTCATGGGCACTTGCGACTTCTCTTTTTAAATTATTTATTTCATTTAAGAGAATATTTTCACGTTCTTCCCACATGGATTTAATCAGTCGAATATGCTCTTCTAAATGCCTATCAATTAGATTATACCAACAAGTATAAACCTATAGAGAAACTACCGTCCTCACCAAATTTTGTTGTTGTGTGGCGAACTTGGGAAAGGCTAAAAAAACATGTTGATGATGTTGTTAAGAGAAAAAATGAGTTGGAAGAGCATTTTGAGAAACATTTTTTCGTTTTTTTCTTTTAAAAAAAATTCTTTGATCAATGTTGTCAAGTTTGATTTTCCATTTAGGGGTGTTTTGATGAGTGTAGTAAATTTTATTCAACTACTGCGTTTAATAGTTTTTGTTAATATTATTTTAAAAATTTTTAAATAATTTATTTTATTATACAAATAATTTATAACTTAACATATGTTTTTAATAATTTTTGTTAATATTATTTGAAAATTTTGTAAATAATTTATTTTATTATACAAATAATATATAATTCATTTTCACCGTTCTTGTTAATTTAAATGTATATTGTTTTTGTAAAAATAAACTATATTTTAAAAAATAAAACTATATTAACTATCAGTATTAGTTTTAAAAAACCCAAAATTGACACTATTGACAAATGTTTGTTGGCACGGGAATTTTTTGAATGTTGAGGCAACATTGGAATCTCTTAAATCCTCTTAAAAATCTGAAAATTCTCTTAGAAATCTAAAAAAACTCACTCAACCTCAATGCTTTTTATATAGGGAAATGTGTAAAAAAAACACTCAATCTCTCATTTTTTTACAATGTTTACCAACATGTTTTAGTTTTCTTTCCCGACTTCACGAACAAAAATAAAGAGTAAAGGTTAACAGAGCAAGAGTTGTATAGATACCCACTGATTATACACACTAACACGATTTGATGGCTCATAATGTGAGAGCCTAGGGGTATTTAAGAGCCTAGCAGTTTTACTGGCACTTACTGGAGAGTCCATATACGATTCTCTTAAATGTTTTAGATTTTCTTGATTAAAATCTTCGTTGTTAAAATCATCGATTGTGTGTTCATTAGATTGGTTGTCTAAAATTGTTTTACCACTTTCCATTATTGTTGTATTTAGAGAAATTGTATTTAAAGAAATTGCACTTTGATTTTATATTCTCTAAATATAAAAGTTTATATTTTTATTGCTCTTGTTTTTAAGCTTTGTTTGCTTTTTTTTAATATGTTTATGTTTTTTCTTTTCTAAGTCTCTTTAGTGAGACTTTATTTTGTTTTTGTTTTTTTTTTTGTTTTAAGATTTTTTCTGTATAATTATTTGGTTTTTATATGGATAGCAATTTAATTTTCATTAATTTTATTATCGCAAATAATTTTTACGAAAGCTTTATGAATATAATACTACTAAAAACAAGACAGCAAAGCTTCAAAACAAACTTGTTGGCAAACTTTTGAAATTAAGGAAAGTTTAAAATATATTTTTTAATAAAAAACTGAAGCGAATTAGTTTTTACGAACTTTTTTTTTGAAACTAGTGACTATTTTGTGCGAGCAAAAAAAAAATGCAGCGAAAGAAGAATATGTATCAGGAAAGTATAAAAATTGTATTTATTCACGAAATTTGGACTGAATTAACCAAAATTAACTAAATTGTTTATTCTTTACAAAATACAACTATCAAGTGATAGCCGTGCTGCTATTATTACAGCGCTTTGGAAAAGAAAACCTGTACTTGAAATCGGAACTATGTTTCAAGGAAATAAGTCCACTGTGTCACGAATTGGAACTCGGCATTAGGCTCGCGGTTATATTCATAGGAAAATAGGAAGTGGAAGACCCCGAAAAACAATTAAAAGGCAGGACAGAAATATGGTCTCTATTGTTAAAGTGACCCTAATAAGACCCCCCGTAGATATTATGCAGTATGCTTCAGAACATTTGGGCGCAACCGTCGGAGCTAATACCGCATAGAGACGCTTAAAGGAAGTAAACTTGTTAGCAAGACGTCCAGAAAAGAAACCCTTCATAATACAAAGAAGTGTCTCGATTTTGGAAAGCGTCATAGGCACTGGGCAAAAGAACAATGGGCAAAGGTTTTTTTTAGTGACGAAACAAAATCAAATTTATTTAGATCCGATGGATTGAAGTTCATCCGCAGACCATCAAATAAACGGTAATCTCCTAGATATTAGAAACAACGCTTTAAACAAGGCGGAGGATCCCTTATGCTGTGGGGTATGAAATCGTTGTGTTAAATATAACACACTTGTTTAAATTTTTATTTTGAGGTTCATTCTCCCGTGATGGTGTTGGACCAGAAGTCAAAATTGAGGACAGAATTAACACAGAGGGTTACTACAAGAGCACATGCTTCCTCACATGCAGGAAAAAATGGCTGCTGGAAGCATATTCCAATACGACAATGATCTTAAGCACACCGTTCGCTTAGCTAGGCAATTTCTAAGTAACAACGGTGTGGAAGTTTTACAGTGGCCAGCACAGTCACCCGATTTAAACCCCATAGAGAATCTATGGGAGCTTATAGACATCGAAATACGAAAGAAAAAGCATTCAAATTTAAGGGATTTCGAAATTGTTGCCAAACAGGTGTAGCAAGGCATACCTTCACAAAATTGGTTGCGCTCATGCATTCCATGCCTTCACAAATGAAATGAGTAACTAAAAATAATGGCTATTCCAATAAATAATAAAAATCTTATTAATATGCTGAATTTTTTAACAAATAAAATCGATTAAATGTAAAATACATAAAAGTTGCATTTTTTTTTTTTGCTCGCACAAAATGGGCACTAGTTTCATAAAAAATGTCGTAAAAACTAATTCACATAAATAAATGCAAATCAAACGACTTAAAATATGAAAATACACATCAACGAATATATTAACAAAAGATAAGCGCAAATAAAAAACCATTAGAAAAAATAAAAGCATACTTAAGTGATTTAGCGTAGCGTTGCATTTTTTATGCTCGCAACTGTATATTTATATTAGAGCGACTCACCTTATATGGACAGAATAAAAGTAAAAAATATGTTCCCCCTCAAAACATTTAATGAGATCTCACGATCTGGACCATTTTTAAAAAATGTCTTTTTTTTAGTTTTGTAAGAAATTTGCATATTTGAGATATTTGTGATTGAAATGTCAAACTTACTTTCATAATCTATAGACGATTTAAGTGAACACGTGTTTCAGATTGTTTTTTAATTCGCGATTTTTCGCGTTTTATCAGAAATTCAATGTAGTGGAAACAATATGTTCTAAATATGGATACCAAAAATTTTCTTTTGACAACTAAATCATCGTTTAGAATTTTGATAAAAATTTAGAGCTACCCCAACTCAATAAAAAAAATTTATGAAATTTTTTGTAGCTTTATTATTAAATAAAATATTTTATGGAAATACGCGTGTCTGTAGTTTTTTTAAGAAAAGTCTAATATAGGCTGACCCCAAATAAAACTTTGTAGTACGTTTTTTTTGCGAAAAAAAGCAATTCCACCAAAAAAAAGCGCGTGTTGGGTTTTTTTATGTTAAGTTGCATTTTTCTCCTTACATCTACTGGAAATTGAATTGAAATACTATTAAAATTTTATAAAAAAATTTTTTCGCGAAAAAGTTAATCCTCAAAAAAATGCGTGATGGATTTTTTTCTGTTAAGTTGCTTTTTTATCTTACATCAACTACATACTGAATTCAAATGCAAATTGCAGTAACTCCAAAATTTTAACAAAATTTGGTCCAGAGCATCGTGCAAAATGTATGAAATTTGCAAAATTCCAAACTATATCCACTTAGCGATGATTTATTTGCCAAAAGAAAAGTTTTGGTATCGATATTGCCCTATTTAGAACATATTGTTTCCAGCATATTGAATTTCTGATAAAACGCGGAAAATCGGGAATTTAAAAAAAAACTGAAATAACCCAGGAAAATTTTCTGTTCCAAAGAATCGGTTGTAGAATAGCTACTTTTCATTCACAACCCCTTCTACTGTCGATTCTAACACCGATTCTTTTTGTTTGATATTGTCCCTTCTATAGCTCCAAAGTGGAACCGGTTGCTACGTCACCCACACCTTCCATATATGATCCCAGGAACTGGTTCCGGAACCAGTTCCATGGAATCAGTTGCAGTGGAATCAGTTGTAGAATGGGTGTGGTTGGCTACCGATTGTAAAAAATTTTCCTGGGACGTGTTCACTTAAATCGTCTATAGATTATGATATGTAAGTTTGACATTTTTTTTTTTTTTATTTTAGTTAACGAAACTTAAATATAATTAAAGTTTCGTCACTCCATTGGATCATCTAGCAAAAAGTTTGACATTCCAATCACATATATCTCCGTACAAAAGAGTCAAAAATTGTTTTTTTTATAGAATATCCTTGAAAATAGGACATGTCAAGATATGATTTAACATCTTATATATACATCTGGACACACCTCTAAAAAACCTTTCATATGATACCCATATTGAGTATGTTTTCTTCAGCTAAGATGCAAATTCCTTACAAAAACTAAAAAAAAAAACTCTTTTAAAAATGGTCCAGCTCGTGAGATCTCATTGCTAGACTCGAAATATTTTGGGAATCAGCATAAAACAAACCAAGGTTTATTTTGAGGGGGGCACTTTTTTTCGTAAGTCGGTCTAATATATATAGAGTATATATTAGAACACCCAGTGGAAAAGTGTTATTTTTACAGTTCCCCGCCCATTTTCGGATAGGATGAGAGTGAAAAATAAGATATGTGCAAAAATTGGGTTTCTGCGATGTAAACCGGCCAGGCCGTTTATATTTATGTCCTCAAAATTACCCTAAAAAAGGTTCATCAATTTATCCATCTATAACTCTTAACCTAGAAGTTTCTGGTGATTAAGTTTCATAGCTGTGAATGGCAAACATTTTCTTTATACAAACTTTTAACCCTCCCATGACCGTTAGTGGTGTTTTAAGCGGTAAACATAAAATTTTTTATCAAAACTAAAATTTGAATGTCTCTCATTTAATGTTGGAGTCTTGTTTTAATTTTGGAGTCACTTCATCATATAATACGAAATTTAGCGTAGATTAAATTTTTTTTTTAAATATTTCGTCCATTCCATGATAGAAATCCTATAAACTGATGAGTTATAGATTTTTTACATATGTGCACTAGGAAGCCATGTGAATCTTCCTTTTTGGGTATAGGATGTGTTCAGCGAACTTATGTAAAACACTACGAGGTACAGTTTTGTGGAACTATTTAACCCTCTAACTCTTCAATTAAGGGGACTTTTTTGGCCCCGTTTTTAAAAGGGAGAAAAAGACCCGTAAGCTGAAGAGTTAGAGGGTTAAAATGTTCCACAGAAATGTTCAACATAGTGCTTTACATGAAATAGAAGAGTTACATGGTTTCCTTCTAAAATTTAGGTTTGTGGGCATTTGAGCGGCAATTGTGTATAAGTACGAAATTAACCCTTAAACACATTTTAAGTTTTAACTTATTTCTATCATTGAAATTAATTTTTCAACCTTGATGTCTTCAGAGACTTATAGTAGAATTTCATGGCAAATATTTTTGTGGAATATTTTAACCCTCTAACTCCTCAATTAAAGGTACTTTTTTGACCCTTTTCAAAAGGGCCACAAACGACCGGTAAGTTGAAGAGTTAGAGGGTTAAAATGTTCCGCATAAATATTTGTCATAAAATTCTACTATAAGTCTCTGAAAACATCAAAGTTTAAAATTGAGGTTCAATGCCAGAAATAAGTCAGAACTTAAAATATGTTTAAGAGTTAATTTCGTGCCAATCTGAAGGCGCTCAATAGAGCACCCATATGTGCAAAAGTGATATTTTCTCACCTCCCCACGCACTTTCTGGTAGATTGGTTGTAAAAAATAATATCTCCGCGGAAATTGAGTCTCTCGGATTAAAACAGGCCAGTCACCCGCAGCTATTAGCCCTAAGAATGGACTAAAATTACTTCAAAGTTTATTGGCGCATAACTCTTAAAGTAAAGGTTGTATATTGTATATAGTGTCCTAAAATGTATTATACCAATATTTGGCATTATAAGGTATTATTGACAACTTTTTCTAATAGAAAACAATGTATTGGGCCGATAGTGCAGAAAGTTCGGCCAAATCGGAAAAATTTACAGTAAACTACGGTTTTCCTTAAATTTTACACTCAAAATCGCATTTAATCGGCTCGACAAGCATTTACAATACCCAGTATTGAAATTTCTTCATAATGCCATCGGATACAAAAAAACAGAAGAAATTTAGTCTTTTGGCCGCACTTTTTGGTCGAACACAACTTTCCTAACAAACTTATTCCAATTGTCGTAAGAATTACGGCCTGTAGTTTGATTACAAAGTAAAATAGATAGACGGACGTCTCTTAATCGACTTAAAAAGTTATTATAAGGTTATTCGATTGGTATACTTATATAGTCTCTTAACTTCCGTTTAACTTCTCTCTTCCAGAAGAGCCAATTTGAAAGCGTTTGACAGTAATTGAGCGATGTGCAAAAACCCCTCTAGTACTCCAGTTATTGCGGTAAAAAAGTTTTGACTCCGATTTTAAAGCCTTTAACCAATTTTTTGCCGCTACCAATTTCTGTCGACAGATTTTGATAAAAATTTATATCAAAGCTATTTAAGAAAATTCTAAATTTTTCAGATAGTAAATTTTCCAGTTTTCCGGAAAATTAGTGGAGATTGTAATCACCATTGGCGGAATATGTGTACACGACTGATATGTTTGAAGTGTAAATGAAACGCGTTTTTATATTGAGTATATCATAAAAGAAACAGGACCCAAAATAATTGATACAAAAAATAAATTAATTAATTAAAAAAGCATTTCATTAACAAGCTATGAATAGTAAAATGCGTGATTATAATCACCTGTCGGCGAAAAATGGGATAAACTATAATAAATCCTATAAAAATCAGAAGATTTTAGCAGTTACAAGAAAGTGTGTATGCTTTTAAAGTTTTTTCGAGTTTATTTTTCCTTTTTCCTGACAGGAAAATATGATGCTTTATATGGGTGTACATTAGAGCGTACCACCTTACAGGCAAAAACAAAAGTGCGCCGTATACCCTCCAATATGAAATATTTTTGCAAGGAGGTTTGAAAAAAAATTTTTTTTTTTGCCGAACGTAGGTGTCGCCATTTTACATTTTTCGTTATATCTTTGGCATTTACAGTCGGATCTTAAAGTATGATACATCGATATTTTTCTCTCGAGGAGACAAGTGTTTTTCTCTAAGGGCCATTGACGTGAAGTATCCCGTTCTAGTAGTTACCCACCAGATCTCAGTTGCTACCACCCTAATGTACCACCCTAAGTCAGAAAATTAAAGCTCGCAAAAAATCATTAAACTTTTGCTAAGGACGTTTTTCGATAAACCCAGTAGAATTTTTTTTATATATTGGTTGCCGAACGTAGGGTCGCCTTTTTAAATTTTTTTCATTGGATTTTTCCTTTATAGCAAAACACTGGTCTCCTAGAGGCAAAAAAATCGATATATCACACTTTAAAATCCGATTTTAAATACCAAAGCTATAACGAAAAATTAAAAAAAGCGACCCCTACGTTCGGCAAAAAAATACAAAAAAAAATTTTTTAACTCGCCTTCCAAAAATACTTCATATTGGAGGGTGTACCGCGACCTTTTTTTTGAGGTACGGTCTAGTGTTCATGTATAAATTACTAAATAATTAACATTGTAGAAATATATAAACAATTTTCCTTATAACATTACAAGATTCTTTAAAGACGCTTTAATTAATTGTCTAATTGTTTAAAATAAAATCTAAATTATAATGTGGCAACAACACTAAATTAAAATCGGAACAATTTCATGCAAGACTAATATACAAAAATACACAGTATAGTTTCTAACATTTAAATTTGTTTATTCCATTTTTTAAAACATCGGTTTCAGGATTTTCTTATTAAATCCGGAATGCAAAACACGAATGCTCGAATGGTTAATATTTTGAACATGTAAAAAAAGAATGGCAATTTAATTTTAGAAAAATATTCTTTTTTAGATAGTCAGGAAACAAAAAAAATCAAAATTTGATGTAAATGATTTTCTAATAACGAATATGCTAGCGCTAGGTGTCACCACATTCCTAAATCTGTCAAAACATCAGAATTTTTAAAGACATTTGTCTTAATAACTTTCTCCATAAATATAATGTTTCTTGATTAAAATATCTTTGAGAAATTTGTTAGATTTTAAAATGCACCGGTTTGTCAAATACGAGTGGTTTACTAGTTTACAATGTAGAATCAAAGACAAGTGCGCAAAATAATCCACTGTGGACTTATAAAAAATTGCAACAGAAATACGCGTCACCAGGCAAGGCTCAGTTAAATATTTTTTTATAGTAAGGGCCTAATGCACAAGGTGTTACTAGACTAATACGGAGTTTTGGTGAAAAACAAAATCGGCGCAAATGGAAAACTGCCACGCCCATCTATATAATTGCAAAAGTTTACTTCTGATACGATTCGTGTTTAAAAATATTGAATAATTGAAGAGTAATTAGAAACCCTAGAAAAAACAATACTCTTAAAAAGTTAAATGTGAATTATAATGTTTAAACCAGATACTTTTGGGGGAAAAACTAACAAAAACCGTTTAATTTTTCTTTCATAAAAAACAATTTTAATTTGTTATTAATTTTAAAATAACAAATATAAACGGTTGTTCAACAGGGACGCTACAAAAGTAGAAAGACAGGGACAGCAAACGACGCCATATTTCTTGTCGCTCTTTTGACATTTCTCTTCAGTAAGGTTTGCCATTTCATGATGGAAAGATATACGAGCCAAAAACGAGTCGAAATTATTAAAATTTACTACCGAAATTCGGAGTCAGTGGCCTCAACGTTAAGAGCGCTACGTCCAATTTATGGTCGTCATAATCGTCCTAGCAGATCAACAATTGAGCGTGGGGCTACGTCAAATCTATGGTATATGCCAGCAAGCCAGCGACGATTGATGAACTTTGTACGAATATCGAAAGTGAAATTGCAGCAGTATCGGCCGATTTATGCTTGAAAACCGTCGAAAATTGGGTTCAGCTTCTGGACTTCTGCAAGCGTGCCCGTGGTGGCCATGCAAAAGAGATCGATTTCCATACATGTTGGCATCGAACTTACTTTCACAAGAATAAACAATTTCATTGATATCCAAAACTGTTTTTGTTTTATTTAAACTTTTTTACTTTTGTAGCGCTCTTATTGAAAAACCCTTTATTACAAAAATATAGGTACATATGTATGTTTAAATTATAATTAGAATAAAATATTAAAGTTCATGGCTTAAGTCTGATATTTCTTATAAGTCTGATTTTTTTACATGGGTACAAAAGTTGCAAATGTGTTCTTAGCCAACGTTATTTATTTGTCGATGAATTTGTATCGATCATAATTCCTTGTGATACTGGTGGAGACGAACTTCTTAAAATTTCATTCGAAAATCTGGCTTTTTTATTTTATAACCTCTCTGATGTCAGGGATTACAAACTTCTCTTACTATACTCGCAGAATCTCAATTACCTTTTCACCACAAATTTATTTAGGCTGGCAAATACAGCTCGTCTGTACACATTGTATTCAATACCTTGTTTGTTCTTCTAACCTTTGTCTTTTGTGAACAATTATTAAATGATTTTAACTCCCAGCAAAATTTCAAATGGGTGCTCATTACTAGTTTCTAAATAATAAGCTGTAGAATTTATACTAAATAAAATTCAATATCAAAACTCATTATTTTTATTCGACAAGATCGCATGAATAAACGCACCTGCGCACCCGCTGCATTACAAAAATATAAAAAGTAAGTAGATACCCAAATAAGAAGGTATTCGTTAAATATTAAGGCTTATCCAAAAACTTATCAGTAAAAAAAACTTATTGTAATAGAATATTATTAAATTAAATATTATTTGGTATTGAAAGATTTTGCTGGGTAGTCTCCAAATTTTAAATTTTCCTTTGATTTCTTACACATAAATTGAGAGATTTGAATATTTGCGCTTAACCAGTTATAGTGGCGACAAAAGTCCTCTTCGTCCGCAGAACATCATTCCACGTTAGCTTAAATTGCTTAAAAATATATTTAACTAAACTTTCTAATTTCTCATACCCAATACAAGAAGATCCATTGGTCCACAGCACGGTCGAGGCATTCATTTTTGGGTGTGTATATATGGCTATATCAAAAATTTCGTTTTTTTTTTTATAAATTCGGAAAATTTATGCAGATTATTTAATTTGTGCCTTAAAGTATATAAATACTTGAGCCGTTTGTTTAAAGCTAATTTGGTGCTGGACCGTAATGTACCCAAAAAGTTATCTCTTATAAAAAAAGTTTTTTTTTAATTTCACGAAGAGTTATTTTTCTTTATTTAAACAGCACTTAAAATATTATCCATATTTTTGAAATGTATTCTTTCACCTGATATTACCAGTCAGGAAGAAGAGCTTCAAAATAAAAAAGAATTACAATTACTTTAATTTTTGCATTAAAAAATACAAATATTGTTTTTTGGACTTTCTATATTTTCATGTATCTAGGATATTCTTCTACCTCAAGTCCAAATTCTAATACGATATTGTCATATTAGATTTTATTTGTTGTTTCAAAAAGGTTGATCAATTTCATGATAGGCAATACGATTGTTTCTTGGGCATCAACCCAACTCTTCAGTTTTCCGCAATAAGAAAATGATAGCTTGAAATACACAAACCGAGACATTACATAATGTACAAAAATTCATCGGGGCGAGAATTTTGTACTTTTGTATATGAACTGTCTGATTTGGTAAAACCAGCCATAAATCAACTCCTTTTGAAAGCAACAGTAAAAGTATCCTTTGGGTACTATTTATATGTATGTTTGTGTGTTCATTATGAATAACATTTGTAAAAACAACGAATTTTATATCCCAAAACAAAATCAATATTTTGAATGAGACTTAGCAGTGGTATGCTTTTGTTCAACAATTATGCATTATATGAAATTATAGAAAGTCCGAAAAAACAATTTTTGTATTTTTAAAGCAAAAAATAATTGTCGATCAAAAGTAACCACGACTAAGTCTCATTTAAATAACAGAACTTACTATTAAGTATTTATACTCAAATGTTAAATAATGAACACGCAAATGAATATAATGTATTGGAACGCAAGAAGTATCCGCGGCAAAATAATAGAATTTTTTAATTTAATTATTTAGTGTTTTTTTAATCACCTGGATTTAGAATTTTTCATACAAAAAGCACAAATATATGAAAATTTAATGTCAAAAAAAAATACGAATGAAAATTAAAAGAGAAACAAAAACATTTAAAAACTAACAAATAAAAGGTTTTTATTAAATTTTTTTTATGAAATATGTTTAGAAAAAAACTACACCTCACTAAATACATATTTTCCATCTTGGACATGGAGAACTAGCTGAAATAGAAATGGCAATTTTTCACTCTACTGTAACTAATTTAATTAAATCCAATTAGTAAATATTAAATATTGCAATGGAATTTTTCAATTGTGTCAAAATATAAATTGAAGTGAGAAAACTGAAAAGGCAGACTGTCTATCGCTGTTTTATATAAAATATAGTTAAAACTTAAAAGTTAAAGTAAAATCCTTCATCATCGAATTCGGTATTAAAAATTAGGGTGAAAGAAGTGTCGGACAGAAAATTCTTCTTAAAATAGGGAGAATCTAACCCCATCTGTTGAGCACTTTTAGAACTACTTTTTGGATTTATTAAATCCAAGTGATTAGAAAAAGCGGCTATTCACAAAAATATCGATATTTGCTTAATTACTGAAACCTGGTTGGAAAGTGGTTCGAAATTCTCACATCCAATTTTTAATTGTTTGCGCATCGATCGTGCAAACAGGCGAGGTGGTGGTGTGGCAATTATGATAAAGAAAGCAATACGTTTTCAACAACCACATATTTTGAAAATATTTTGCGTTTATTTCCCATTTATTTATATTACAGAAGTGATATTAGAAAGTTGCTAAGTATTCATTGAAATTTTATATTATATGGTGAATTAAGCAGTAAGCACCGCGACTGGGGATGCTTTAGAGCAAATTGTTATCGCAATTTACTTAACGACTTGACCTTTCATTTCCCATTTAATATAATGTTTCCAAATAGTGCTACGCGAATACTGCTTCGAGGTCCCGTCTTTCAACATTAGATCTTATACTTACAAATATCCCAGAGTATTTAACTCAACCGGAAGTTTTAAATACACTCTCTTCCGATCATCTACCTGTTATATTTTTTATAAATGCCTTTGTCTCTACTTTGGGAAATATGAAGCTTAATTTTAATAAAACCCATTGGAGAAGATACTCTGAAAAACTTGATTCTTTACTTCCCATCGCTCCACCTAACAGAGATAGCTGTAGCTGAAGTTGATGAAATTGTTAACATATTTTTTATAAGATTACCAAGCGAAATTATCAACCTTATTAGGAAGAGAAACTATTATAGACGTCAGTGGCAAAGATATAGATGGACAATGGATCTCGAAGAATACAAACTTTTATGGCACAAAAAAAATTAATTAAAAAACTTAATCCGCGATTTTCGTTCTGCAATCAAATATACTGATGTGAAAATTTTCTTTTTTGAACATTTTTTTCCGCTACATTTTTTTTGATTTTTTTTTTTTTTGCAACTAGCCGACTACAAACTTTGTTGTATGAAATGGGTACTATAGTCTCTAGATTATATATTTAACAAAACCGCACCTAAAAAGCTGAAAAATAATGGCGGAACGCGAAAAAATGCTTTATGGTACAAAATTGTATTAAAAAAAATTTTATTAGCGATTTTCATTCTGCAAACAAATATACTGATGTAAGAATTTTCTTTTTTGCAAATTTTTTTACGCGAAATTTTTTGCAACTAGCCACCGAACTTTGTTCTATAAATTTGGTATTATAGCCCCTAGATTATGATTGTAAAGAACCACACTAAGAAATTTCCAAATAATGGCCGAACCCGGAAAAAGGCTTAATGGCACAAAAAATGAATAAAAAACTTAATCAGCGATTAACATTCTGCAAACGAATAAAATGATGCAAAAATTTTACTTTCTATCTTCGCGTAAAAAACAAAATTTTTTAAAATGTAAAATTTTTGCATTATTAAATACGCTTGCAGATTGTTAATCGCTGATTAAGTTTTTTATTCATTTTTGTGCTATAAAATCAATTTCAAAATAATGGCGGCATTATTTTGTAATTTTTTATGTGTGGTTATTTAAAATCCTAATCTACAGTACCCAATTCATAGAACAAAGTTCGGTGGCTAGTTGCAAAAGAAATCGCGAAAAAAAGTCGCGGAAAAAAAATTTACAAAAAGGAAAATTCTTACATCAGTATGTTTGTTTGCAGAATAAAAATCGCTGATTTAGTTTTTTAATTCAACTTTTGTACCATAAACTCTTTTTTCGCGTTCCGCGGTTATTTTGCAATTTTTTAAGTGTGGTTTTTTAAAATTTATAATCTAGGGACTATAATACCCAATTCATAGAACAAAGTTCTGTGATTAATTGAAAAAAGAAATCGCGAAAATAGTCGGGGAAAAAAAATTTACAAAAAGGAAAATTCTTACATTAGTATGTTTGTTTGCAGAATAAAAATCGCTGATTTAGTTTTTTAATTCAACTTTTGTACCATAAAGCCTTTTTTCGCGTTCAACGATTATTTTGCAATTTTTTTAGTGTGGTTTTTTAAAATTCATAATCTAGGGACTATAATACCCAATTCATAGAACAAAGTTCGGTGGCTAGTTGAAAAAAGCAATCTATCCATCCACCTTTTTTTGTAAACAAATGCTTTTTGTTACTCAATTGTTCATAGTTTTTAAGGCATTAGTGCGATTTCATTAGCATTAGTATTACAAATTCTAATGCCAGAAAATTTCAGTACCATTAAATGGTAATGAAATTTTTTTGCCATTAGCATTAGTCAACTAATGATAATGAAATTTCAATGCCAATGAAAAAATCCCAAGTATGTACACACCAAATCTACAAAAATCAGAAATAATTGCTCAAAAATTTAATTTAAACCACTCTATTTCTACTAATATGAGCGACATCAATACAATTCAGATGGTCTCCAACTCTATAAATGTACTGAATGCCGAAAGCTCTTCAGAGCATATCCCTAATATTGTCAGTACCACAAAAATTAAGAGCATAATAAATAATCTTAAAAATAAGAAAAGTGCAGGCATAGACGTTATTTCCAACAAATGCCTTAAAGCTCTCCCCCAAAGTGGATTAGATATTCTTTCACGTGTATTTAATTCTTGCATAAAACTTTGTCATTTTCCACTAGTCAGGAAAAGGTAATTTCTATCCCAAAACCAGGGAAAGATCACTCTAGTCCAGACTCATATAGACCAATAAGTTTATTAAACTAAATGAGTAAAATTTTGGAAAAAATTATCAAGGAGGAAATTGTAAATTTTATTGACGATAACAATATTCTACCGGTTCAACAATTCGGTTTCAGATCTGAACACAACACGACACAACCATTAGTCAGAATCAAAAAAATCGTTAAGGACAACTTTAATATTGGTAAATCCACGGCCATGGTACTATTAGATATAAAGTCTGCATTCGATTCAGTTTGGTATGACGCTCTCATTCACAAACTATTAACTATTGGTTTTAATAATCACACAGTCTTAGTAATTAAGAGCTACCTGACAAATCGATCTTTCAGAGTTCATATTGGTGACAAGTTTTCTGCCGAATATGATATTCCGGCTGGATGTCCTCAAGGCTCATGTCTTTCTCCAATTCTGTATAATATTTTCACATCTGACTTTCCTTCGTTGAATGGTAGTGAGTCCTCCATCTTTGCTGATGATACGGCAATCTTCAGTTCAAATACGTTATCTAATGATTCTCTGTGTAACTTACAATTATCTGTAAATACCCAGTCAGAAATCGCCAGTGGTACAAAAAAGCAAGCACTGGCATACCATGGTTACGGTATTAAAAATAAATGACTGGCAGAATACTCATTTGGGACGCTTTGCCAGCGTTTGCGAAAAGCGTTTTACCAGTATTTGTTTTACACAAATTTCGGTGGTTTATAAAAAAAAACACTGGCAAAGAATTGGCTTAGAGTCATATGCCAAGGTTTGCACCCAGTGGTTATCCAGTGCTACCTAGCCAATGCTACCAGGCGTACAAAAATCAATTCACTGGAAAACCAATGATTTTATAAAAATGCTGACGCTTCGTTAAAAAATGTTTGTAGTCGGAAGGTTTCGAGTTCAAATCCGGTTGCAAGCAAAAAATTTTTTTTGGATTTTTTTTAATTTAAAATTTTTTTTGTTTTATAAAATCAATTTTTTTGTTTGTGAGAAAGCTCCTTCAAGACCACCTTTTTTTTGCCCTCCCAACACTGGCATACTAGTTACAAAAAATTGTTTGCCAGTACTAGCATTTTGGCACAGCCAGTAGTTGTCCAGCTATTATCTCTCATTTATGTGTTTACCCAGTCAGAAATCGCCAGTGGTACAAAATATCAAGCACTGGCATACCACTGGGTAACCAAGGTAATAAAAATAAATGACTGGCAGAACACTCATTTGGGACGCTTTGCCAGCGTTTGCGAAAAGCGTTTTACCAGTATTTGTTTTACAAAAATTTCAGTGGTTTATAAAAAAAACCACTGGCAAAGAATTTGCTTAGAGTGATATGCCAAGGTTTGCACCCAGTGGTTATCCAGTGCTACCTAGCCAATGCTACCAGGCGTACAAAAATCAATTCACTGGAAAACCAATGATTTTATAAAAATGCTGACGCTTCGTTAAAAAATGTTTGTAGTCGGAAGGTTTCGAGTTCAAATCCGGTTGCAAGCAAAAAATTTTTTTTGGATTTTTTTTAATTTAAAATTTTTTTTGTTTTATAAAATCAATTTTTTTGTTTGTGAGAAAGCTCCTTCAAGACCACCTTTTTTTTGCCCTCCCAACACTGGCATACTAGTTACAAAAAATTGTTTGCCAGTACTAGCATTTTGGCACAGCCAGTAGTTGTCCAGCTATTATCTCTCATTTATGTGTTTACCCAGTCAGAAATCGCCAGTGGTACAAAAAATCATGCACTGGCATACCACTGGGTAACCACGGTAATAAAAATAAATGACTGGCAGAACACTCATTTGGGACGCTTTGCCAGCGTTTGCGAAAAGCGTTTTACCAGTATTTTTTTTATAAAAATTTCGGTGGTTTATAAAAAAACCACTAGCAAAGAATTGGCTTAGAGTGATATGCCAAGGTTTGCAACCAGTGGTTATCCAGTGCTACCTAGCCAATGCTACCAGACGTACAAAAATCAATTCACTGGAAAACCAATGATTTTATAAAAATGCTGACGCTTCGTTAAAAAATGTTTGTAGTCGGAAGGTTCCGAGTTCAAATCCGGTTGCAAGCAAAAATTTTTTTAGGATTTTTTTTAATTTAAAATTTTTTTTGTTTTATAAAATCAATTTTTTTGTTTGTGGGAAAGCTCCTTCAAGACCAACTTTTTTTTTGCCCTCCCAACACTGGCATACTAGTTACTAAAAATTGTTTGCCAGTACTAGCATTTTGGCACAGCCAGTAGTTGTCCAGCTATTATCACTCATTTATGTGTTTAGCCATTAAATATTATATGTCTCGTTAGCTCAGTGGGTAGAGCAATCGTCTGCCAATCTGACGGCCTGGGTTTAAATCACGGCAGGACCAAAAAAAAATACATATGAACTTTTTTTTAATTTTATTTTGGAAAATATATTTCCAGACCACCTATTTATTGGTTTTGCCAGCGTTTTGCCAACGTTTAAAAATTTTGTTTCTCCAGTGCTTTTCCGGCGCTTTTTGAACAGTCGGTCCTTTTGTCTAATGATGTTATCATTTTGGGAATGGGAAAGCACTTTTTGCCAGTACTTGTACCACCTCTTAAAGTGCTTTGCCACCGCTTTCCCGTTTGTATTTTTCTGACTGGGTACTGTAATTGATTACTTCAAAAAATGGAAAATATTAGTTAACCCCTTAAAAACCCAATCTATATTCTTTACCAGAAAACGGAAAGATTGTTTCTTACCGCAACATAATATTATAGTTGACGGTGTAAATGTACCGTGGGACACTAGTGTAAAATATTTAGGCGTAGTTCTAGATAAGAAAATGATATTTAACGAACATATTAGCCACATTGTTAATAAAATCAATATGTGACGCGCAAAATAGAAAGGGACCTAAGGATAAAAACCGGTTTTGTTCAGGAGAGCCATTTAAAAGATTTAAATACGTGTATCTTTGGTGTACCATCACTGAGCGTGTTGGTATTGGTCTCATTTGAAAGCGACACATACGAATATCTTTATTTCCAACATAATCAAGGTAAAACCTTAACCACAGATATTTCCATATAAATTTGACAAAGATAACTTTGGGTAAGCATTAAACTTAGTTTATTTTAAAATAAGTTAACAGTTAAAGAAAAGTAAATTTTTGCTAAAGTGCAGTTTACGGGCATATCTCTGATGAGTTGAAAATTTTTATCGTAGGTAGATATTTTTATTGTGAGTTCAAAAATATAAATATTTTTTGGTCGGAAACGTCATCCTACTTTTGGGCGGGGCTTTAAAGTTGAAAATTGGAATAAGTCTGAAGATATTTATCCGAGCACGACAAAACGCACACAATATAAGCCAACGTTGATAGTTTGCCGCGCAAACACAGGTAATATATTAATAAGGATGGGTGCGAACTGGCTAAATAAAATCTAAACTAAAGTGAGATTTCCAAATTTCTATGAAATTTGAAAAAAATGAAAAAAAATTTTTTTTAAAGAAATTTTAAACCCTTTTGTTAAATTGTATTTAGTTTAGAATTTACTAATTATCAGGCACAGGGCCTAATTACAAATTATATTTTTGAATACACAATCTTCTGAAATAAAACCTTTTTTCTAAAAAAAACTTATAAAAGTTAAAATTTTTAAATTGAGCCGTAATGGGTTAATTAACATAAAAATCGTTAATGTCACAAGAGAGATATTTTAAATACCTTTCCAATAGTATGCGTACTGTCCAAATCCGACCAAAAATCGCAGTTATAAGCAAGTCCAACTTCAATTTTTGAACCGAAATAACTTCCGAGATATTCCCAACCGACAAAAAAAAAAACAAAGTTGCTTTGCAAGCCCAATTAAAAGTTTTACCTGTGGTAAAAATTTTGACCCGATCGGACCAATTTTTTTTTGTTTATTTATTTTTGGAGATTTTTTCATTTCCATCTGAACCTGGCATTTTTAACACCAAATATGGGTAACATTTATATGGCAGCACATATTTCTGACATTTCTGCACATTAAACCAATTTCTGTACTTTCTGCAATTTCATACCAAAAATTCCCTTAAATAAGGGAATATTTACTCTTTGGTTGTAAATCGAGTTGGGGACAGCTTGTGAACAAAAAAAAAGAGTACCAGTTGAGTACGTAAGAGTAGCATGGAATGAGCATGGTTTTATATTTCGTAAAATAATATAACAAACTATAAAGCGGCGAATACATTAAGGAACATTGAGTAGGAAACAAAAAATATCAAAAAATTTTGTAAACACGATTTGCACGAATGTCAACACGAACACACAAACCAACAATCGTAAAAAAATGGAAATATTCCTTAGTCTATTCCCCTCTTAAAACATTGTTCCCAAAAAAATTAAACTTTAATACATTTCAATTAGCTTTTATTTTTTATAAATTGTATGCAACACTATCCCAAATCCATCAAGTTTGTTCTTGTTGACAAAGAGTAAATATAAATGGAAGAAAAAATGCATTGCAGGGATGAAAAATTAGATTTTTGAAATGGTACTGAAACTTAACCAAAATAGTACTTTTCGAACCGGACGACACTTTTTTATATAAAGCTTCAGTTTGTTCTTATCATTAAAATACTTAGTACTAAATTGGTTGCAGGAGTACTATGGTACAAAAGTACTGAATTTTTCATCCCTGATGCATACACTTTTTCTTTTTACTCTTTGGTTAGTTGTGTACATTTTGCTGACGATTACGCGTGCTCGGGTGGTTGAATATATATTTTTTTGTTTGTTTAGTACATACATATTTTTTTTCCTTGGTTAATAAATTAACGCGTGCGCTAGTAAGAAATTATTTCAACAGAAGATTTGGTGACAATACAAATATATCGAAAAGGATAAGAAAAATGGAATATCTTCAAACAAATGGTGGAGTCCAATTCAACAAAAGATATTTTAAAATTATGGCCGGAGTATGGAAAACCATTTGGTATCCATTTGGTAAAAGAAAATTTTGTTTTAGCCAATTTTTAACCAATGTTTTTTAATTATTTCAGATTAAAATAGATTTTTCTTTAAAATTTCCAATAGCAAAGGATTTAAAAGCAAGATGGTCATATTTTGATAGCAAAGTTTTTTATTATTTGAAAACGAAACTAACTTCTGCGTTTGTTATGAAAAAAATTCAACCAATCTACATTGGCTCATATGAATAAAAAAATAGATATTACTAATAGGGGGAAATACAGGGTTTTTTAAGCAATTAATTCACAAATCTAGTCTGCTTGGAAGTACACTAGAAATTAAATTTTTTAATTTTCGGTTAAATTTCATGCTATTCTAACAGCCAATTGGTAAATTTGGAGTTAAAAGCTATTCCTAAGCCCAAAGTAATTACTTCGAAGTAATTGCTAAGTTTTATTCATATGACCCATTATTAGGGTTTTTCTTTTCCCGGACTTTTTCCTTTCCCGGGACAGCGGGATTTTTTCGGAATTTCCCGGGATCCCGGGAATTCCCGCTCGTTAGAAAATATAAATTCGACATATATTGTACTTGAAAAACTACTTTTTGGTTAAACACCGTTCGACAAAGTTTATCTTTTGGTTGTATCCATGAGAAAATGTTCTGAAAGGAGGGCTAAATATCCATGTCTTCCACTTTTTCCAGGTTAATTCGTTTAACAATTTAAATTGTGAATTAGTATTTATGTAATATATTTATAGGGAAGGCCGTCCTTATTAAAAAAAAAACTTTTAGTAGTATATTAACTAAATATTAATTTCGCGGTTTAAGCTGTTAAACGAATTGATATAAAAAAGTGAAAGATACGGTTATATTATTTTGATCCCTTTTTTCAGGATATATTGGAATTGTTAATGGGTGCAACTTGTGTCGGACCAGTTTTATAGTCAGAACTAAAATCAATTTTTTAAATATTTCTTATACATGAAATCCAAAAATTTATATTTCTAGATATTTTATTTTCTTCTATGCAGATTTTCAGAAGCATCCGTCTAGAATTAGTTTTATAAAAAAGTTTAAAAGTGAGCATTTTTCACAGAAAGTTTTAGGCAAATTCGCCTAAATTGTTTTATAAAAGTAGACACTAAAATATTAAATAGTTTCATAACTTTAATTAGTTTTCTTGAATAGAAATTTTTTATGCCACAACTCCTTAAAAAGAAATTATTTAATTTTCATATTTAGTTGCATTTTAAATTAGCATATACGAAATTCAAAATAATTTGAAAAAGCATCTGATGTATTTATTATTTTAAAAATTAATAATATTTAAAAAATGTATTTAAAATAAAGGAATAGCAATTGAACTTTAAATGAAATTATTTGAAGTAAAAGAAACTCAAAATAATTGAAAATACGAAAAAATTACTATTTTTTAACTTTAATCCCTAGTTTAGTGGAGGTATTTGGAACTGAAATAATGATATTGAAATGTTGAATAAGGCTGGTTTACACTATAAGATTTTCAGTGCGATTTTAATTCAGTACACGTGCAAAACCTATAGGCAAGGTTGCAAAATCTTTCCGAGAATCTTGTAGTTTAAAACAGCCTATATAAATATTGCTTTATTTGAACAAATATCATCATCTTAAAGAAGAAAAAAATTCCCGAAGGACAAGTATTTTAGTTTGTAAATTTGGTAATTGCTAATATAATATTTTTTGGTTTAACTAAACCAAATTCAATTGGCATCCAAAAACAATTTGGCTTAATTCAGATTATTAAATTTTAAACCGTATTTTTTAATTTTAAATATTCTTTATTTAAATTAATTTTAAAAACTCAATGCTTTAAATTTAAATAAAGCTTCTAAAATTGCAATAAAACTAGTTAAAACTACTGTAAAAGACTAAAAAAAAATCCCGGGAAATCCCGCATAAAATTCCCGGGATTGCGGGATTCAAAAAAGGGCGGGATACCCTACCCATTACCTAATTCAGTCATTTATAAACATATTAAGGGCGTGTGTGAACAGGCTAAATTGTAACTAAACTAAAATAATTTTGATAAAAAGGTTGGTAACACAATTTAGACTGTATGCTTCTTGAACTAAATTATTTGAAAGCATTTTCTAAATGTTCTGTCAAAGAGAAATTTGTATTTTGAATATTTAAAAATTAAATATATTTTTTTAAATAGTTGTGTATAAGTAATTTTGTTTGGAATATTTGCTGTTGTAGAAACATCAGTTTGTGCGAAAATTAAAGAAATTTGCCAGTCCTTTTTATAAAACTAAATAGAATGTCAAAATTGGTTGCCGCACACATTTTTTCTAAACTTTTAAATCAAGTATGTATTTTTTGAAAATTAGTTTAGTTTAGTTCCAATTTAGCGACAACGCACACGCACTAAATATCTTACAATTAATGAATTATTATTTTTATAATAGAGCCTAAAACATTTGCGATTTCTAGTTTCAATTTAAACAACAAAAGTTATTGAATAAGCGGTTTTCGTGATTGAAATGAGTTTTTATTTTTTTGTGTGTAAGTAACATCTTGTATACACTTTTACTTTTGTGTGTAAGTAACATCAGTAAAACTCGCTTAAGACGAACTCCGGGGGACTAGATTAATTAGTTCCCCGACTAAAAAAGTTTCCATATAATCTTATATGATTTTATATAATTATAAATGTTTACATGCGTGGCTTGATATAACCATATACATTTATATTAACACTTTGGTTTTATAAATATGTTTGATATGACGTTATATATAATCATATGCGATTTGGTATCCATAGATCTTAAGAGATCTGCTATATAGTTTATATACAATTATATATAATGGTGTATAAGCTTCTATAAACAATCTTATATCAAAATATATAACAAAGTTAATAGAAAATTCTATTAGTTTTATGTATAATTATATGTGACATCCCAGTCAGAAATCGCCAGTGGTACAAAAAATCAAGCACTGGCATACCACTGGGTAACCACGGTGTTAAAAATAAATGACTGGCAGAAGACTCATTTTGGACGCTTTGCCAGCGTTTGTAAAAATTGTTTTGCCAGTATTTGTTTTACAGAAATTTCGGTGGTTTATAAAAAAACCGGTGGCCAACGTTAGCAACCAGTGCTACATAGTCAAAAATTGCAACGGTACAAAAATCAGTTCACTGGTATAGCAATGATTTTATAAAAATGATGACGCTTCGTTAAAAAAGGTTTGTGGTGTGGAGGTTCCAAGTTTAAATACGGTTGCAAGCAAAAAAAAAATTTTTTTTTAATTTAAACTTTTTTTTATAAGATAAAATTTTTTGTTTGTGAAAAGCTCCTTTTAAACGAAGTTTTTTTTGTTTTCCCATATTAGCTAATATTAGCTCAAGTAAAAATAATATCTCAAGATATCCAGATTGGTTAGTAAATTAAGATCAGTCAAATCAGTAGACACACCTAAAACAGTAACATCATGCTTGGGTATATGATAGTTGTTGATGTTGTTGTTACTTCATCTTGAGCCGGGCGAAATTGCCCAGACTTGAAAGCAAAAAAAGACTTCAAACAATAATTTTTTTTAGTTTCTTTTCTATTACTAAGGTAAATTCGTTTTTTCATTTACATGTGTTCTGACTAAATAAATTTCTAAAGAGAAAAATAAACTCTAAAAAGAAAAAACATAGCCAATTCGCTGATTTTTTCATGTAAAGTGACAAAAATGGTCGGGACATCAGAATTCGTTTTAGAGGTATGGTTCCTCGGGCAAAGTTTCTTTGTTTGATCCCTAGAATACGATTTTCCTTGTCACTTGGGCGATTTTTAAATTGACCCGCCCTGACATACATACATATGAACTTTTTAAAAATTTTATTTTGGAAAATATAATTCCAGACCACCTATTTATTGGTTTTGCCAGCGTTAAAAATTTTGTTTTTCCAGTACTTTTCCCACGTTTTTTTAACTGCCGGTCCTTTTGTCTAGTAACGTTATCATTTTGAAAATAGGAAAGCAATTTTTGCCAGTACTTGTACCACCTGTTAAAATACCTTGCCATCGCTTTCCCGTTTGTAGTTTTCTGGCCGCCATTAAGTACACTTGCGCCCAGTATTTTGTAAGCAGATTTTAAAACAGATTCGTTGCGACAACCTTACCCACTAGATCGTGTAATTACAGCAACAAAGTTATTTGGTTATCGTTATCATGGAAGAATTAAAACTTACAGTCCCAGCGAAAACTAGGTTTCAGAAATCGAATTTCGCTTGGAAGAATAAACCAGCAAAAAAACAAACTTGATTTTTCGCATGAATTACTCAAAAACTTAATATTGTTTACCAAATTTTAAAATTTTTCTGCAAATTCTTTGCATAGGTTACTCGAATAATCTACTGAATTTATAATTTTACCAATACGTTGGCATCAATTTCTTGTAAATATGCGAAAATTCAAGCAAAAACGTAAAATTGCTCACGTTGTTTATTTGCGTTTATATTAATATTAACCCTTTGACGACCAATGGTTGATATGTGTCCCATTTTTATTTTTTGTTATATTTTCCACATATTCCAACCGATTTTTTTTAAACTGGCTTGTAGTAATAGAGGAGAGTTGGTGCTTTCAGATTATACCAAATAATTGGCCCCATGTATTCTTAACGCTTAATTAATTGACCCCAAAATCTGAAAAATAACATATTCCAACCGATTTTTTTTAAACTGGCTTGTAGTAACAGAGGAGAGTTGGTGCTTTCAGATTATATCAAATAATTGGCCCCATGTATTCTTAACGCCTAATTAATTGACCCCAAAATCTGAAAAATAAGTTTTTTTGTTCATATTTTTTGGATGTCATTTATGCAGACGTTATTGGTTTTGCAAAACCGAAATTTTGGTATAGCATGGACCTGTGCTTCCTGTTTTCAGAAATACCAAAAAATTGGGAATAATTTTTTTTCTTGCCTACAGGGCGCAAATTCAGCATGGGACATATGTGTCCCATTGGTCGTCAAAGGTAAACAAAGAAGAAGTTTTATAGTTTTATTTTTTTCATTAAATTAAACAAAAAATTAATAAAATTAAATGAACTATTCATTTAACCAAACATAAAAAAGGCTTAGGAAAAAGGTATTTGTTTTAAGTATACATATCGTCGCCTAAAATGCAGAAGGGCGTAAAAATAAAACAATTCAAAATCGAGTTTTTGATCGATTATGATGCACTAGACTAAATACATGTCCCTACAAAAATTTAAACTTATATAGAGAAATATTTCTATAGTCAAGAGAAGAAATATATCCTTTAATTCCAAAATATATTTATTTCTATGTTTTTTGCTTCTCCTCTAAAGAAATAAAAAGTGTTGTTACGCCCTTTTGCAATTTAGGTGACGATATATTGATTGACTTTCATTTGGCTTCACTCATAGTTCTTCCAAATGACGAATTGTAATTGTTCATAATTGGTTGAATTTTATATGCTCGATCATATGATGGATCGTGACGGCTTGGTTGCTGAACATTTTTTGTGAAATCCGAATTTCTTCAAATCGTGGCCGAAACATAACATTTTATACAAGAGGCATAGGGTCTACTGGTGATGTTAATTGGTGGGTTTTATCATTTTCACTATCACATGCGTTAAGCAATTCCATAACTTCATCATCTGCTGCATAAAATCGACGTTGATTAGTTCTTTTCTTCTTGCAGTTATATATTACACCGTGCAACATTTTCAAATTTTGCTCTCACCTATGGAGGAATCGATATATATGTGAAGGTAGACACCATTTATAGATGAATTGCATACCCATCATGTCAGATGTCCTTTTTAAAGGACTTCTAAATACTAATGCATACTAAAATGGCAACATATATTTTTTTCACTTCTCTCCAAAATGGGCATCAAATAAGAAATGCTTTTATTAAAATGTAGAAATTCCCTTCTTTCATTTGATCCCTATATCAGCATCATGGAATGTACAAAATATCCTTAAAAAAGGATTTGCCAAAAACCATGCGTTGAAAATTTAAAATCCTTTTATAAGGGCTACTGAGGTGATCATGATAAACTGAGTACTCAGTTTTAATAAACCTGGTTTTTTCTTTCACTTGCTAATCGATTTTTCCAAATGAGCAAAATTTGTTTTGAAAAAACGTTAGAACACTCGACTTTAAGCACAAAACGCGATATGAAAACTACTTCGCATCATAAGAAAAACAAACAAAAAGTAGTAATCGACACCCTGTGTAAAAATTTACAACAGCAACAAAACCAAAAATGAAATTATTTTTGCAAAAACTAAAACAAAATACACTATACTCGCTACGAACAGAGTAAGCTAGTTGTTCACAAATTTTTACCGTTGACGACCAATGGGATATATGGGAAAATCTACGAAACAGATCGATTTCAGATTTTAAAATTTTCAAATTAGTGGCACACATTTTTTTGATAGATTAACTTATTTCAAATACATTAAAAAGAAGTAATCTGAATAAATTTTTTGAGTGCTGAAAAAGTTATAAACAAAAAATCGCACACATTTTCGCTAATAAATATTTTAAAATTTTTGGATTTTTCGGGCATGCGACCGTGCTGAGTCCGAATTTGGTTTCCAAATTGTTCCAGCACATCTGGTTTTTGAGCAAATTGAGGTCAAAGTTACCAAAAACTTTTTTTTTGCTATTTTTGAGTTGTTTTTACACACTTTTACCTCGATTTAATGAAAAAATATGACACAAATTTTTAAATCATCACGGTAATTTTATTTGAAAATTCATAGTCGCGCTACATTTCCATTATTGATTATAAGTAATGCTGTTTTTTTTAATTTTTCCGTCCGTCCGTCTGTCTCTCCATGTATTGTTGTGCGCACGCTACAGGTCGTAAATATTAAGATTTTTGATAAAATTTGGTAGACCGATTTATATCGGCCCAAGGATGAAGTCTATTGATTTTGGGTTAAATTGGTCTATGTTTGGACTTGTGCCCATATACATTTCCCTCAAAACTGCAGCACAAAATTGAATTGCGCATCCACGATTTAAAGAATTATGGGATCAAATATGTCTTGAATGGTACATATCTTCATTACTATTATTATCTGAAAGTGCTAAACGGATCGGACGAATTTCGTATTCTCTACAACATATCTTTCTCCAAAATTCGCTAAAAGGTTAAATTCAAATTGAAGGCACATCCACAGTTTTAAGAATTATGGAGTCCAATCTATCTGGAACGGTAGATCTTGTCATAGCTGTCATTATGTGAAATTGCTAAACAGATCGGATTTTATTTTTAGGATTTACATCAATTTTCGCTGTACAATACGCTAAAAATCCAACTTTAAATTGACTAGCACATCCACAGATAAAAGAATTAATGGCTGAATCTGGCTTATATGATATAAGTATACTGCAATTAATATTGTTGTGTGTAGAGTTTGCTAAAAACCGAAAAAATTTAAAACCGCGGTTTCGGTTTTTCAAAATTAAAAAAACCGCGGTTTCGGTTATTTTTCGGTTTTCTTGTGATATTAATTAAATTGTTATAAAATAATTTAATATGTATAAAAATTAAAAATTAAATATTTTAATACATATTTATTAAAATTCGATTGAATTTCTCACTCGAATAAAGCCATAGCCGGGGGGGGGGGGGGGGGGGGGTGAATGCGGAAACCGTTATACATTAAAATTTGTATTCTTTTTTCGGCAAATAAAGCTGTATTTAAAGAGTTAAATCCGAAATTCAGCAGTTTTTTTTTAAATAATATAAGGCTAAAATTTTATACAATAAATTTCGCGGACTACGAAATAAAACTTTTTGAAAAATAATAAAATGAATACGTGAAACTCAATACATTACTTTTTGGTGCAATTTTTTTTCTAAAATTATAACCCTCAGGAGCTAAGCCCTTTTCGAAATTCAAGACTCAATAATATGTAATTTAATTAACTATTTTAATTGTTTTTAGTATTTATTAAAAACCGACTTATTTTTGTCGGTTTTCGGTTTCGGCTTTGAGGCTTCAAAAACCGCGATTTCGGTTTCGATTAAAACCGAACAGCAAACTCTAGTTGTGTGTAAGTGCTAAAACGATCGGATTATCCGTTTGGTTTCTACATCACTTTTAGCTAATTTAACCTTTAATAATTTAACCTAAAATGGGCCTGGACACCAAACTAATAGTACGATCCACTTAGCACTTAACACAATAATAGTATCACCGATATATACCGATCACGCAGGACTGCAACTAATTATTTCTCAAACTGTGGATGTGCCCTCCAAAAAATATAAAATTTTATGTTCTTCACGCATAGATATGAAGAGATTATTATTCTCATATCTTCTTTATTTCTTAAGGCACACTTATTAATTTGATCTCAATTTTTCTGTCTACTTGTCAGTTATATGTCAGTACCAAAAAATTTTCAATTACATTTAAGCTGAAAGCGCAAAAATTAAAAATGTCTGAAATTACTCTTTATTCAAAAAAGAGAGTAACAGATTTTAAATAACTACCATTTGTTCCTAATTGAGGGCACCTATTTTTTTCAATAAGTGGGAGATTTTCTAACATCATAATTATTATCCACCAAAGGATTTGATCGATTTCCTTTTATGCTGAAAAAGTTATAACCAAAAGAGTTGAAAAACTCTTGAAAGCTACAAGCAAAATTAGGGTAAATTAGGGTAGTTTTTAATTGAGTAGAGCACATTAGCAGTATAAATATTAAAATTTAAGATGTTCGCCTGATTAAATGTGTTGCCTCGAAAATGCTGATACCATCAAAAATATTATATATTGTTATTAAAATGGTTTAAATCCTGAGTTACATGGAATCGCCCGGTTCCGTAGATTTGCCCATATACATATGTCCCATGGATTTTTTCGATGAAGGAGTAGAAAAAAATATTTTTAACGACACTTTTGTTTAGAAATGTTGGGTCGATTATCACGAATCCGCAAAAAAATACAAATTTTCCAGCAGTTTATGTTCGGTCGTCAAAGGGTTAAAAAATAAGAAAATCCCGGGATTTTTGAGAATTAATACCGGGATTCGAGATTTTGCTCGCTTGGTAGGGGTAGACCCCCTGCACCACAGACATTAATATTTAGTTGTTGTCTAATATGATGCATTCCAAAATGTTATTACAATAATTAAAATTTCTGTTCCTAATCTCAATATAGTATTACAATTAACAAAACAATGGAAATTAATCAACCAGTTGAGAAAAAAATTTTAAATTGATTTGAAAAACTAATACTTTGGAGAGAGTGGTAGATTCTATTAAAACAAAACTGATACCAGATTTTTGCTGCCGATATTTTATTGAAACTACTAAATCTTCTAATGTGACAGTATTTTAGTTAATATTATATAAAACTAGGGTGGGCACGGATTTCTTCTTTTTATCGTTTCCGTAAATAATCAAAAACTTTAACAAAATTCGTAAAATATATCAAGAAAAATTGAAAAAAGCTAGTGTCATACGAGCATAAGGTACTTGTTCACTAATATTTTTGACAATATTTTTTTTAAAAATGCTGTGTTGATAAAAATGAATCTGCCGAAAAACTATAAATATCAAAATCTTTGCGGTGTTTCAATAAATAACGCAGTACAACAAAATAAGACAAATTTGATGCATCAGAGTTACGAGACATTATTTCTAATATACTTTGGGATGCAGCTCACGAATATGGCCATAAAATTTAAAGTTAGCTAAAGTTTAAGAAATATTTGCAAAAACGATTTTCTATGAAAACTAAAGTTTTTAATAAACTTTTTGAAAAAAAAACACATGGCCACCGCCGCCGTCGAAAAATTTTTTACACGATAAAAACCTAAAAATAGTATATATTTTTTTAAATTTTCTTTTTTTTAGCGTTAAGCCGATGTTTTGTACCTATGTGTCAACTTAAAGTTGGCTAGCCGGTCAGCTTTAAGGCGCCGCTGCAATTTTTTTATTTAGCCATCGCAACCGATTAATCTGGTTGGCGGAGATCTCTGCTAAGAAAAACAACATTAGACAGCTGATACGTTGTTACGGAAAAGACTAACTACACAAAAGAGCCATCCGGCACGGCACATTACAGAAACGTCACGGAACGCAAAGAGCCTTTATTGTTAAAAAAGAGCATTAATGTGCACAAATTTTACAAAAAAGTTTAAATAAATATATTTCAGTTCATTACAATGTGTAACTACAAATATACAATTAATTTGTGAGTTTGTAACACACCAGGAAAGTTAAACTGTTTGCCTAATACAACCATTGTACATTAGACCGTACCTCAAAAAAAAGTTCGCCGTATTTTTGTAAGGCAATTTCAAAAAAATAATTTTTTTTTGCCGAACGTTCGTTAAAGCTTCGGCATTTAAAATCGGATTTTAAAGTGTGATATATCGATTCTTTTGCCTCGAGGAGATCAGTGTTTGGCTATAAAGGAAAAATCCAATGAAAAAAAATTTAAATAGGCGACCAATATATAAAAAAAAATTCCAATGGGTTTATCGAAAAACTTCATTAGCAAAAGTTTAATGATTTTTTGCGAGCTTTAATTTTCTGACATTAGGGTGGTAAATTAGGGTCGTAGCAACTGAGATCTGCTGGCTAACAACTAGAACGGGATACTTGAGGTCAATGGCCCTCGATAGAAAAACACTGGAATCCTCGAGAGAAAAACATCGATGTATCATACTTTAAGATTCGACTGTAAATGCCAAAGATATAACGAAAAATGTAAAATGGCGACCCCTATGTTCGGGGAAAAAATAAAAAAAAATTTTTTGAAACCTCTTTGCAAAAATACTTCATATTGGAGGGTGTACGGCTAACTTTTTTTTTTGCCTATAAGGTGGTACGCTCTAGTGTACATCTTCATACTTTCTGGGCTATCTTTTAAATTTTTTTGTGAACACATGTTTGAATACATGCTGCATAGTTGTTCACTTTTACTCATGGGTTTCGTAAATATACTTTTTTTAAATCTCCTTCGCACCTGGGTTAAAAATTACAACAACAACCACACCATACGGTTTCTGTTTACCCGTTTGACAGCTGTCATTATTGACTTCAATGGTTTACCCTGTGCAGTTTGCATTGTAATGTGGACATTAAAGGTGTCCAATAAAATGAAAATGCGATTTTAAAGAGTGTCGGGGTCCAATTTGTTTCCTTTATATATAAAACTAATAAATATGAAGTTTGGGGGCAATCGAATAAAGAAAAGTCGAGGCGGAAATCGATAAAAATTTCAAGAGTGTTTATATGGGAAAAATGTGACTTTTTTCAGTTTTTAGGAAAATTTCTTTCTATAGTTTAATTTTTTCAACCACTTGTGTTACGAATCGATTTCAGTATAAAATTATCTTTTCAAAAATCGGTTAAGAACTCGCCAAGAAATATCAAACGCCCCAGACCAAGTTTGTGCCAAAAAAACAGAAGTGCCATCATGAAATTTGATGGCACTTTTTTAAACTTTCAGAAATTGATTAAAGCCATAATTGCTCTCTATACTTATAAATACTCAGATATGAATTATTGTTTTATTACCTGTCTGTTAACCTGTCGCGCAATTAGGCAAAACACGAATAAATTTGTTGGCATTATTTTCAAAACTCCATTTTCGATTTTTAAAAAATTTTCTTAAACAAATTTTAAAAAATTTTTAGCACTTCAAGGGCTTATTAAGTACATCCTAGAGATGGAGCTGTCGGTGACAAGCTCTTATTTTTTGTGGATTTCGAGAAAAGTGTGATTTTTATAAAAAATTAAGTAAATTTACTCTTTTTAAGTACTTCGTATCAAAAATGAATCAATTTAGTAATTTTGAATGTTGTATTTCATTTTAATAGCTTAGCGGCTTGGAAAAAAATAATACGACCTCATTAACCCTTTTGGACAGGGGTCACATATGACCCCAAGCTAATAAAGGACAATTTATTCAAAAATCCCAAATATTTTGTAACTACTGCTGAATTTTTAGAAGTGATGCTTAAAATATAATAGACAACTGTGCGGAGCTTCCATGCCAAAAAACTGGAATAAATCGAACAAGATGAAACCATTAAAGAATCCTGAAATATTTTATGAAAACTAACCCTTATGTGCTCCTGGGGTCAAAATGGTCCATTTTAAAAAAGAATTTTAGTAATATACCATGGTAAAAATAAACCAAAAATATGTTTAGATTTATTATCTTAATATTATCTTAATATTTAATAGTTAAAAAACTTTTATTAGCAGTTAAATAATTAAGGAGTTTCCATCCAAAGGATAATTCACTATAGATCAATTTGACCTAAGAGACACAAAAGGATTAATTTTCGAAGAATATAGCAGATTTTTTGTAATAGTATCTAAAATAAGTCATTCTAAATATATATTTATTAATTTTTTGAAATATCTAAAAATTCAAAGTTTGGCCCTGGCAAGGAATGGGTTAACGTTGCTCGATTTATTCCAAATTTTTAGCATGAAAGATCTGCAGATTTGTCTATTACACTCAAATAAAAAAGTCTGTAAAAGTTACAGAAGAAACTGTAATATTACAGCAAAAATTAACTAATATTAGGCCAGCAGACCGTTTAGCTAATTTTAGCAAAAGGTGCCTGTAATTATTAGTATATGAAAGTAGTAGAAAAAATTTGTAATGGTGACTAAAATTTAGTACAGTTTTAGTAAACTCATATTGGAAATCGATTTGCTAAAATCAGCATATTTTTATACCCTACACCACTATGTGGTCAGGGTATTATAAGTTTGTGCTGATGTTTGTAACACCAAAAAATATTGGTCGTAGACCCATCTTATAGTATACCGATCGGTTCAGAATTTTTTTTTATTTCGATTTAACGATGTCCGTCCGTCCGTCTGTCTGTCTGTCCATGCAATCTTGTGCGCACTCTACAGGTCGCAAATATTAAGATATTTTGATGAAATTTGGTACGCAGACCTATGTTGGCCCAAGGACGAACAAGTTTGATTTTGGTGAACATCGGTCCATGTTTAGACCTAGTGCCCATATAAGGGTCCTACCAAAATTATATTGTTTATACGCTGTAGGTTGTAAATATTAAGATATTTTGACGAAATTTGGTACACAGACCTATGTTAGCCCAATAACGTAGCCTATTGATTTTGGTGAATATCGGTCCATGTTTAGACCTAGTGCCCATATAAGGGTCCTACCAAAATTATACTGTTTATACGCTGCAGGTCGCAAATATTAAGATATTATGATGAAATTTGGTACACAGACCTATGTTGGCCCAATAACGCAGCCTATTGATTTTGGTGAACATCGGTCCATGTTTAGACCTAGTGCCCATATAAGGGTCCCACCAAAATTATATTGTTTATACGCTGCAGGTCGCAAATATTAAGATATTTTGATGAAATTTGGTACATAGATCTATGTTGGCACAAGGACGAAGCCTATTGATTTTGGTGAACATCGGTCCATGTTTAGAACTAGTGCCCATATAAGGGTCCCCCCAAAATTGGCTTGGTTACAAACTGCAGGTCGCAAATATTAAGATATTTTAATGAAATTTGGTGCGCTGACTCACATTATAGAAAATTTTGACACAAGCCCCATTTTAACCCATTCGAATTTCGGATCCAAACAATACACCAGACTGGTGTAGGGTATTGTATAGTCGGCATGCCCGACTTTAACCTTTTTACTCGTTTTTTAGAAAAAAAAATAAATAAAAATATTAACCAAAAATTTTATTTGAAATTTTTCCAAAAATCAAATAAGTTTATTTGATATGTGCATCATGTTCCACATCTTCTAATTCTTCGAAATACCATATCATAAGGCAACCAATACATAACGCCTGCAAAAAAACAATACTATTAGAATTTATATTTTATATACAAGATATTACTTACATTCCCTAGTAAAAATGATTTTTATATAATCATATATGATTTTTATATAATCATTTATGACTTTATACAATTATATCTTGCCGAGTATTGTGAAACATACATTTTTATATGATTATATCAAAAGATATTTAATTATATAAAATTATATTAACCATATCCACCATTTTCCGGATCAAATCATGTATGGGTTAATATAATTATATAAAAAATATATTATTTGATCCGAAAAATGGTGGATCTGGTTAATATTATTTTATACAATTAAATATATTTTGATATAATCATATAAAAATATATGTTTCACAATATTCCACAAGTTATAATTGAATAAAATTGTAAATGATTGTATAAAAATCATATATGAATATATAAAAATCATTTTTACTAGGGTTCTTTATAATTTTCCGTTTATGTTAATTATGCATGTCGAATAAAAAAACATAAATTAAAAAAAATGTATAACCTCGCACAACAAGCAAACAAAAAAATGTGTATTCAACCACGCGAACACGCGTAATCGTCAACA
Source organism: Leucophora obtusa (assembly GCA_949987735.1). Taxonomy (NCBI): domain Eukaryota; kingdom Metazoa; phylum Arthropoda; class Insecta; order Diptera; family Anthomyiidae; genus Leucophora; species Leucophora obtusa. Next base: position 254,294,336 of record OX465295.1, on the reverse strand, counting down.
AAATGTACAACTAACTAAAGAGTAAATAGAAAAAAACCCAAATGATGCAAGAAAAAATGTGTATGCATCAGGGATAAAAAATTCAGTACTTTGTACCACAGTACTCTTGCAACCGATTTACTACTCTTTTAATGATAACAACAAACTGAAGCTTTATATAAAAAGTGTCGTCGGTTTCGAAAAAGTACTATTTTGGTGAAGTTTCAGTACCATTTCAAAAATCAAATTTTTCATCCCTGCAATGCATTTTTTCTTCCATTTATATTTACTCTTTGTCAACAAGAACAAACTTGATGGATTTGGAAAAGTTTTGCATACAATTTATTAAAAATAAATGCGTATTAAAATGTTTTATAGTTCGATTTTTTGAGAACAATGTTCTATACTTTGTTATATTATTTTACGAAATATAAAACCAAAAATAAATGTAAAACATAAAAAAAGTATTTTTGATGGGCTTACTTTAGTTTAAGTAGTTTCAATATATTATGATTTATTTCGTGCTAACAGTTAAATAAAATGAATAAACGTTTTAAAAATGTAGTGTGTTGAGAACATTGTTATTTAACGATTTATGACACAGTTTCATCAATATGATAACTCTTTTTTTCCCTGAGTGTACGAATATGGATAACCAAATATGATCAAATAAAAATACATATTGAAAAAATGGCAAAGCTAAATTGTATTTATAAATATTGAAAAACAGGAAAAAAAAACCGTTGAAAATATAACCGTTAAAGCACCGTAAGTTGTTTTTCACGTGGAAAAATTTCACTCGAACTTTAAATGCCTCAAATTGCAATTTAATTTAAGCAAATGAACAATTTTTTAATTTTATAACAAAAACACAATCAAATTAAAAACAAAATGTCACATTTTCCCAAGAAAAATAATAGTCTTGTACATTAAATTTGTGTGAAAACAAACTCTACCCAATTTTAACGTGAAACTGATTGTCGTGAAAAATCATTTTTTTATATGGAGTATAACAGTTTTTTCACGTGAAACTCAAACAACTTGCGTTGCTTAAAAAACAAAAAAAATAAAGAACAAAACAATTTTTATGAGTAAAAAAAGAATTTTAAGGGGGAAATCTAACCATCGGGTTGTGTATTGTTGCAAAAAATAAAACAAACAAATTTTAACCTTTAAAATAAAAAAAACATTAGTAATTTTTTTTTGCTAATTTTAGCTAATCGGGTTTCAAAATTAAGAAAAATTAAATTTGTAGAATTAGCAACTCAAATTAGTAAAAAATCCTGTAATTAGTAAAATGAGAATACCAAATTATTTTACTAAAAACAACTTTATACTAAAAATTAGTATAATACTAGTATAATAAAATTGGAAAAAAATTAGTAAAAATTTTTATACTAACTTTTTTTTTTAGTGTACATTTTAAACATCACTTCTTAAAATTCGACAGTAGTTACAAAATATTTGCGTTTTTTGAATAAATTGTCCTCTATTAGCTTGGGGTCATATGTGACCCCATGTCCAAAAGGGTTAATGAGGTCATATTATTTTTTTCTAAACCCCTAAGATAAAATATAATATTTAAAAGTACAAAATTGATTAATTTTTGATACAAAGTACTCAAAAAGAGTAAATTTACTTAAATTATTGACATACTTCATCTCTAGGATGTATTTAATAAGCCCTTGAAGTGCAAAATCCTTTTTTTTAAGTTTGTTTAACAAAATTTTTTAAAAATAGAAAATGGAGTTTTAAAAATTATGCCATTAAATTTATGCGTTTTTTGCCTTATTGCGCGACAGGTTAACAGACAGGTAATAAAACATTATTTCATATCTGAGTATTTTTAAGTATAGAGAGCAAAAAATAATTATGGCTTTAATCAATTTCTAAAAGTTTAAAAAAGTGCCATCAAATTTCTTGACCTAGTGTTTTTTGACACAAAATTGGTGTTGGGCATTTGCTATTTCTTATCGAGTTCCTTACCGATTTTGAAGTTATATAGCTTTTTAAAAAGATAATTTTATACTTAAATCAATTCATAACACAAGTGGTTAAAAAAATTAAACTATAGAACGAAATTTTTCTAAAAACTGAAAAAAGTCATATTTTTCCCATATAAACACTATTGAAATTTTCAATCGATTTCCGCCTCGACTTTTCTTTATTCGATTGCCCCCAAACTTTATATTTATTAGTTTTATATAGAAACGAAACAAATTTCTCCCCGACACTCTTCAAATTCGCCCTTTAAAAAACTGCCATATAATCTTGGACACCTCTAGTGGACATGCGTGGTGTGCAGCGGCAATATTTTTAAATGTTTTTAATTGTTTGTTGTTGTTTCCATGTGAGAACTTTTTATTTGTTTGCACCCTACAAAGCTTTAGTTGGTAATATTTGTTTGATGTTATGTTTATACTAAATGTTAATAATATATAAAAGATAAAAAGTATTAAGTTAGAATACGATAACTAAACTCAAGCAAAAAAGTCTGTAATGGCTACTGAAAAATTTGCTGTTATTACGGGAAATTTAACTGTTTTGAGCCCAGCGCAGTGTTACCATATATTTTTTTAGAAAAACTGTAAATAAAAACTGTTTCTTTATAGAAAACTGGTTTTCGAAAAAATTTTAAAAATCTCAAGAAATTCTGGGATCCCGAAGTATCCTTGGACTAAAATATTATCCCAGGGTATCAATTTTCAAAATATCGAGATTTGATAATTTAATTGCCTTTGGCATTGATAGTAATCGACTTTTTGCATAGCCTCCTAATAAAACTTTTTTTAAAAGAATTTTGGTCTCCCAGGCCCTAATCTAAAGTTAAAAAAAGTTCATCGAATCACCCTTCCGATATTAATCCCTGACTTAGGATAGAATACTTTACTGATCAATTTAGTACTTCAAAATATTCTTTATTGATTTGCATTCCACATAAAATTGACTTTCATTTGATTGAGTATTGTTATGTCAGGAATTGTTTGTTTGAAAAAATTAAGTTTTTTGGAGTTGTCCTTGATCATAATTGAAAAATAGTAGTAATTTGTTATCCAGCATTGTCAAATATTTATTTAAAAAAATCAATTTTGGCCTCTTTTGATGAGACATTGTTTTAATTTTTTAAAAAAATATAAATTTCTAAATTATCCTTCATTTAGAAATGATCTGAAAAGTTCGACTAAAAACTATGACGTGTCAGACTTGTACCTAATTTTTGACGATATGAAAGTTTTATTGTAGTTTTTAATAACCACTTTCTAAGTTTATAAAGGGCTTATAAAACAAATATTTTATACAAAATTCTTTTTAAAACGTGTTATAAAGTTTTCAAATTATTAGGCAAAAGCACATTTATATTTTAATTCTTAAATTTTAGCTAAAAAAAATTGTAAATGAAACAAATGTGCCGATTTAATATGAGAAAACTGTAAAAAAATCCATGAATTTAAAAAAACTGTTTTTACTTGAAAAAACTGGAAAACTGTTAGGCATCCAAAAAACTGTAAAAAACAGTTAAAACTGGCTATATGGCAACAATGGCCAAGCGGTATTTTTTGCTAATTTTAGCAACACATGTTTGCTGATCTGTAGTACACTCAGATTTTTTTTTTTCTTTATTTTAATTGCAATCTATCTATATACATTAAGATAATAAGCAAATTTGATGATTGTTTAAAAATGACATTTGTAGATGTACTCTTATAAAGTACAACTATAAGTTCAGAATTAAAAAAAAATTCTTTAGTTTCACAAAAATTTACATTTTTACATTATATGTACAGGATAATAATTAAATTTAAATTTAGTTGTAAATTTAAAGAATTATTTATATTTTTAACAAAGATTTTAGTAATACTTATTATATTTACAAAAGAAAAAGTTAGCTATGCGAACGATTTAGGTACGTATATTTTGTACAATATGTATAAGAAATAAATAATACAAAACGGTGAAATCAAAAAAGAAAAAAAAAATTTGAAAAGACATTATTTTTTTTTATATTAATTTTTTTATATAACTAGCTTCAGAAAGGAAGGTCTAAGATGTGATATCTCCTCAGTCTTTTAATTTCGTCTGTTTCGTCCAATAGGGCGATAGCTAAGGGGTTAACATGATTGCTTAGTCTAGTCAAATATTTTTCGCTGTAATATCTGATTACTTCCTTAACTGTTTGAATTTTGAGATCATTATGAATAGCCTCGTTAGTAATATACCATGGTGATTGGACTATAAGTCTAAGTGTCTTGGACTGATATCTTTGAATTATTTCGATATTTGAATGGCTTGCAGTTGTAGTACACTCAGATAAAAAAGTTTGTAAAAAAATTTGTAAACAGTTTCCAATCGCACTATACTATTTTTATACTGGTTATTAGTACAATTTTTATTTTTAGTAATCATTTTTGCTATTCTCTTATTACAAATTACGGATTTTTTACTAATTTTCGCTGCTGATTTCAACAAAACATTTTACTAATTTTTCAAAACTGAGTGCTAAATTTAGCAGAAAAATATACTAATTTAAAAATATTTTTTTTTTTTGATTTTTTACAATTCTTGTTTAGTTTATATTTGTTACTATTGATATATTCTTAGTTTAGAAATAACACCCAGAAAATTTCATTGCATCTCCAATGCATGAAACGGCAAAAACTGGAGAACCGTTTGCAATTTTGACTCCAAATTTCAAGTACTATGATTAATTATATACTTGTTACAATCGAAAGAAAAAAAATTTAAATAAATTTTTGTAAACTACAATTTAAAATCAATCTGCTGAAATTAGCAAAAAAGTGTACTAAAAAATAAAAAAAATGTCAAATCTAAAATAAAATTTATAAAAAAAAGCTTTTTTTCTTTCGATTGTAACAAGCGTATAATTTCTTCAAATTGCAAACGGAGTCAAAATTGCAAACGGTTCTCCAGTTATTACCTTTTTATGCATTGGAGATACAATAAAATTTTCTGAGTGTTATTTCCAAACTACCCAGTGTAGAAAATCATTACCAGATATGTGGTTATGTAACAAGCCCATGGTAAAGTTACCGATCCTTTTATATGAAAAGGATCGGTAACTTTACCATGGGCTTGTCCTAGGAGGGGGTCAATTGCCCCTTGTGCTGTGTCACAGGACCGGTTCTCCAGTTATTACCTTTTTATGCATTGGAGATACAATAAAATTTTCTGAGTGTTATTTCCAAACTACCCAGTGTAGAAAATCATTACCAGATATGTGGTTATGTAACAAGCCCATGGTAAAGTTACCGATCCTTTTATATGAAAAGGATCGGTAACTTTACCATGGGCTTGTCCTAGGAGGGGGTCAATTGCCCCTTATGCTGTGTCACAGGACCGGTGCAAAAGAGCCCGTCACAGGACTGAAGCAAAAGAACCTGTCACAGGACTGATACAAAATAACCTATCACAGGGACTGGTGCAGATGAACATGTCACAGAACTGACGCAAAAGAACCTGGCATGGGACTAACACAAAAAAACCTGTCACAGGACTGACGAAAAAGAACGTATCGTAGGACTGATACAAAAGAATCTATCACAGGACTGGCGCAAATGAACCTGTCACAGGTCGCAAATATTAAGATATTTTGATGAAATTCGGTACACCAACTTACGTCGGCCCAAGGACGACGCCTATTGATTTTGGTTAAAATCGGTCCATGTTTAGACCTAGTTCCCAAATAATGGTCCCCCTAGGGTTGCCATCCGTCCTCTTTTCCCCGGACACCGTCCTCTTTTTTAGGGCGTCCGGGGTAGTCCTCCTTCTTTTTCAATAAGTGTCCTGGGTTGTCCTACTTTTTGCGCTTTTCTCCATAACTTTTTTTGAATTATTTGCATCGCTGTTTTGTCGCTGTTATTTCAATGGACTTGGCATCTCTTACTTTAATTGCCAAATTTGAAGCTTAACAGAAGTAAGCCAACTGTTGAATTAAAAAAAATTAACATTGCTTTTAATGATGAAAATTTATTTAATGATCCTTATCCTGAAAAATTATATAAAAAATTTGAATTCAATTAACTGCCCAGTGTAGAAAATCATTACCTGATATGTGGTTATGTAACTAAATACCTGGTAATGGTAACTAGTTACTTTTATTATTACATTTCTTATTACCTTTGTGTGGCGATGTCGCGAAAAATAATGAGTTACACACCCTCATACGAAAAATCAAAAAATATGTCATTACATATGTGCTTACCAGTATTGACTAAAATAATGATTCTAAAAATATATTTTCAATGCAAAATTTTTTTTAATAAAACTTTCTCGTGCAGGAATCGAACCTGGGACTCTAGACTGCAAGTCTATAGCTGTACCATCTGAGCTATCTCAACATGTAATATTTGATAGATAAAAACATAATTCACTTAGTGCGCACAAGTCATCTTACTCGCCAACATACAAAAAATCAAAAAATATGTGGTTACATTATATCATTACCAGTGTTTAAAAAATATTGAAAAAAAATTTACAAAAAAATCTAGAACATTACTACTTTATTTTTGAAATAATGATAAAAATAAGTCATTATTGGTATGTAATACATAATTTTTTATTTTAAAATAATGAAAAAAGTATTTATTAGTAACTCATTGTTATGTCTTTTAAAATAATGTAGAAAGTAAGTCGGTGTCCTTACTGGTAGTCCAAAAAATAATGATATGTCATTCGCGTTTTTACACTGGGTGATAACAAGTTTTCGTGCGATTTTTTTTTATTAAAAAATGAAATGAAAAAACTTGTTGGGTTTTATTTTTTCTTACCAGCACATAAGGCGAAGGTAGAACGCATATTTTCTTTAATCAAGGCGCAGTGGATGCCAAAAAGATATAAATTGAATCTAGAAACTATTTCTGATATTACCCATTAAACCATAAAACGATATAGTATCATAAACGATTTCATATAAAGTATCATAATTCCCAATAAACCAAGAAACGATGCTGTATCGTTAGTGATATCATTATTAAATAAATTAACGATATTATTTACGATACATGTATGGATATTTTGTTTTGAAATAAGCATCAAAAATATATTATACAAATAAAATTTGGGAATGTTTTTAAATTTTTCTCTTCCAACTGATTTGCAATTGGGTCCACTAAAAACGCTAAACGGTATGTATGCATAAAAGAAAGATAAAAATTACAATTAAAAATTTATTGTATTTTTCAGAAATTTTGTCAATTTCAATGAAAATATTTTCGATGAGCCGCATATTTTCAGCGGATCGTTTGGAATATTTAAAGGAAATAAACAATTTGGATGAGCTGAGGACAAATTCAAATGTATTTACAGTTTGGTATGTATTAACATGTAAAGTTTTGAATGAAAAACAAACTATTACAAACAATTTCTATTTCTATAGGAAGGCTGCTGAAAATCAGCATCAAAAGCGAACTAAAGTTGGGCTTATCACATTATGGAAATGGTTTTTATTTCATGTGATTGTGTAATTAGTTTGTATTTTAATACATATATGTAATTGTAAGTATAAAGATGCAATATATTGTTGTTTTATCGTTAAAGTTATCATATTTTTTATTTATTTCGATATCATTAATGATATCATATTTGTATGGAAAAGTGATAAAATAACGACAATATTTTTCTAATATAGCGAAAATATTATCGCGCTGCCTAATATTTTCGATATCATAACGATATCGTTATTTAATTGAAAAACGATATCGTTAACGAATCTGCATTTTTCTTCAAAGTACCTATTACCCAGCAAAAAATATTGCTTGCTTGGAAGCAGGTTCGTCAGGGAAAGAAAATAGTGTAGCGCTTGCATTATTGGTGAAATAAGGCATGATTTTTGTTCGAGATAGCTCGCGTGAAAGCACTTGTTTCGATATCCGATATGCGCTTCTGTCATAGCTTCAAATAATGGCATGAAATCTCAGCTTTTAGCTAGTAAATTCGGTTGTCATTGTCATTCTTTCGTGCTTTGTTAGAGCGATAACGTGTGGTAAACAAAACTCTTTTGCCTTTTTATAACACACAACTGCAAGCTATAAATCCTCAGAAGCAGTAGACGAAGCAGAAGAGAAGCACTAATCATTTTTACCGCTTCCGAATTTCTGCTGGGTACTTCCCAACAAAAATGTGGAAGCAGTAAAAACGATTACTGCTTCCTTGCTGCTACTTTTACCGCTTCTAAAAATGAATAGCTTCGTAAACAGCACTAATGACAGGCCTAAGTTGATTAATTGTTTACATCGCTTATTGCTGTGCTTTCAAAAAGGCATGAAATGAGCAATACATTTTGATTGCTTAAATATTTTTGCGGTTCTTTTATCAAAATTTTTTAAAATGCGGAAAAAAGTTATTTTAATGAAAATAAGAGGTTTTAGTAAAAAAAAGAATCATTTTCTCTTCACGGAAAAATATTCAGGAATATGCGCTTTTGAGAAGGCATGATTTTAAATAGTTGAAAAGCTTTATAATATGCACTTCCGAGAAGGCATGAATTATCGACATTTTAAAAGAAAAACAGGAGCACTAATTAAAAGCGGTGAATCATGCCTTTTTGGATCTCGAAACAAGTGCTTTCACGCGAGCTATCTCGAATAAAAATCAGGCATGATATCATCAATAATGCAATCGCTTCACTGCTCAACTTTCCCTGACAAAACTGCTTCCAAGCAAGCAGTAATTTCTGCTGGGTTATGATTCGTTAATGATACCATTCTCGGACAAACTTATCATCGAAATAATATCGTTACGAATTCGAAACGATATCGTTTGGTTTGTTGGGTTGCTATCGTTTATGATACAATAATATGAACTCGTAATGATATCATAATTTTTCAAAATAACGATAAAGTTTCTGAAAAAATCATATTTTTTGTTCTAATTTAATCGTTAAAGATATCATATATATTCGTTTATTTCGATATCGTAATGATATCATATTTTCTTGGAATAGTGGTAAAATAACGACAAATTTTTTGAATATGACGAAAATGTTATCGCGCTGCCTGATATTTTCCATATCATAACGATATCGTTATTTCATAAAAAAACGATATCATTAACGCATGTGCATTTTTCTTCACAGTACCTATCACTTGTGAATCGTTAATGATATCATTCTCGGACAAACTTATCATCGAAATGATATCGTTACGAATTCGAAACGATATCGTTTGGTTTGTTGGGTATTAGAGTCAAATATAATTTTGATATGAATTGTCAAGAGTTTTGTGAATATTTGAAGAAATGTGACAGTAATACAATATATTAATTCATATTGGAAGCATTGAAAAATATTCATGAAACTCTTGATAATTTGTATCAAGCAATTATAAAAAATTACATTCCCGAAAATGTATACAAAAAATTTGTTAATCGTTTTTTTTTTATTCATGTACTACTAATTTTAAGTTTAGAATGATTTTTTATCTTTTTTGTGAAGTTTTTGTTTTTTTATTCAAGGCCCAGTGAACACCAGAAAAAAATTGAATACAGAAACTATTTCTAGTTATATTTCTGATATTATTAGAGTCAGATAAAGTTTTGATAGGATCTTTCAAGAGTTTTATGAATATTGAAGAAATGCGACAGTAATATACTAATTCAAATTGGAAGCATTGAAAAACAATCCTGAAACCCTTTACAATTCGTATCAAGAAATTATAGAAATGTACATTCCTGAAAATGTATGCAATGAATTGGTTAATCGTTGTTTTTTGTGATTTTTTTTAGTGGGAATAAAAATAGTTTTATTTATAAAATAAATATTTATTTGTATATTTTATCGCGTTGTTGATTTCTGTAAAACTAATTTATTAAAAAAAATTTTTCATCTTTTTTAAGGCAAATGTCCTCCTTTTTTGAGGTTGACGTCCTCTTTTTCTCAAAATGGAAATGGCAACCCTAAAATTGGCTTGTTTGAACTCTGCAGGTCGCAAATACGAAGATATTTCAATGAAATTTGCTACACAGACCTAAGGACGAAGCCTATTGATTTTGGTTAAAATCGGTCCATATTTAGACCTAGTGCCCATATAAGGGTCCCCCAAAAATGGCTTGTTTACACGCTGCAGGTCGCAAATACGAATATATTTCAATGAAATTTGGTACACATTTGTCTTAAGGACAAAGCCTATTGATTTTAGATAGGATCTCGGTCCATATTTGGACCTATCGCCCATATTGGCTATATTTCCGATTTTCTCTTCTTTTATCATTTTATAGAAAATTTTGACATAAGTCCATTTTAACTGGTGTAGGTTATTATATAGTCGGCAAGCCCGACTTTAACTTTTTTACACCCTCAATCCCACTGTGCAGGAGGGTATATATCAGTTTGTCATTCCGTTTGTAACTCATCGAAAAAAATCTGGGACATAAAAAAAATATATATTCTTGATCGTTATCAATAGCGAAACCGATTTCGCCATGTCCGTCTGTCTGTCTGTTGAAATCACGATCACGCTCAAAATAGTTGTGCTAGGATGTTAATTTTTAGTCAAAATTTCTTAAGCAGTTTGTCCAATTTCTTAAGCAGTTTGGTATTGGAAATGGGCATATTTGGTCCAGACGTTTAAAAGTTAAATTTTTGAAAAATCGATAAATTTCTTAAAAATCGATAAATTTTTTAAAAATCGATAAATTTATGAAAAATCGACAAATTTTAAAAAAATCCACAAAATTTAAAAAAATCGATAAATTTCTTAAAAATTGAAAAATTTTTGAAAAATGGGCAAATTTTAGAAAAATTTACAAAATTTTGAAAAATCGATAAAATTTTGAAAAATCGTTAAAATTAAAAAAAATCGATAAATTTTTGAAAAATCTATAATTTTGTAAAATTTAAAATTACATTTTCACAAATAATTTTATAAAATTTGATAAATTTGAAAAATCGATGGATATTTATAATAATGTTTAACAAAATACTGCGTATTTCGTATTATATTTATATGAGAGACCCACGGTCTTTTTCGGTACCATGCACGGCGTTTTTTCTCCTGCGTCTCTATTGGCTAAAATTTTGGGAAAATAATCTACACGTAATTCTGACTTACAGCTGTAAACTTTTCAATATGTGGAACAAAAATATTCCGACATTGGCTCTTGAATTCAGAAAGTCCTGCACTTTTCATACATTTATATGAAAATACCGCGGTCTTTTTCGGTCCCATGTACGGCGTTTTTTTTGTTCTGGGTCGTAATGGGTTAAAATTTTGCAGAAATAATCTAGACGTAATTCTGACTTAGAACTGTAAACCTTTTTCAACGTGTGGAACAAAGATATTCAGAAACAGGCTCTTCAATTCAGAAAGTCCTGCATTTTTCATACATTTATATGAAAATGACACGGTCTTTTCCGGTGCCATGTACGGCGTTTTTTGTCGTAGGTCGTTATGGGTTAAAATTTTGCAAAAATAATCTAGACGTAATTCTGACTTCGTTGTTCCAAAACTGTTGTCCGTTTTCATTTATCGATTATCCAAATAAAAGCCCTTTTCTCTCTAGGAGGCTTAGTTTTCGGGGTATTGGCCGCGGGTTTTGACCTCTGGTGCAAACATTTTTCCTCTAGCTCTCTTAGTTTTCGAGTCATGGACCATCAAAATTTTATTAAAGCAAAATTCTCAGTTTTCAAGATACTGGCGATAATCCAAATAAAAGACATTTTCTCTCTAGGAGGCTTAGTTTTCGAGAAAACTGCGATCTTAAAATCTAGCAACGTAAGTCGAAATTTAGTTTCGGTATCGGGGTATTATGGGCGGGTTTTGACGTCTGGTGTAAACATTTTTCTTCTAGCTCTCTTAGTTTCCGAGATATGGACAATCAAAAATTTATTAATGCAAATTTCGCTTTTATTTTTCAATGTATAACTCATTATGACCTCCTTGTTCCAAAACTGTTTTCGGTTTTCATTTATCTCATTTAGTTTTATAGATACGGGTGATAATCCAAATAAAAGCCCTTTTCTCTCTAGGCTTAGTTTTCGAGAAAAATGCGATCTTAAAATCTACCCAACAGAAATTACTGCTTGCTTGGAAGCAATTTTGTCAGGCAAAGTTGAGCAGTGAAGCGATTGCATTGATTTTTTGCCTGATTTTTGTTCGAGATAGCTCGCGTGAAAGCACTTGTTTCGAGATCCGAAAAGGCATGAGTTCACCGCTTTTAATTAGTGCTCCTGTTTTTCTTTTAAAATGTCGATAATTCATGCCTTCTCGGAAGTGCATATTATAAAGCCCAATATTCCTGCATATTTTTCCGTGAAGAAAAAATGCCTCTTATTTTAGTAAAACCTCTTATTTTCATTGGGGCGCTGTGGTGTAATCGTTAGCGCGTTGGACTGTTACACATGAGGTTGCGGGTTCGAGCCCCAACCAAGGCAACATCAATTTATGAAAAATAGTAATATGTATTCTATCCCTCATACATATCGCAGCGTCCTCCTTCGGTGTTCCCATAGCATTTAACCCCACCGAATAAAATAATATAACAGGGCTATGAACTAAAAAGCTTCAACAAAGTTCGCCAACTCACCATCAGATGGCGCGCAACAACTGTTCTAAAAATTCAACATCTTGCGCAATTACAGTGTTGCCATATTTGAAGCCCCTCATCTTTCACCCCTTCTCTATCCCCTTTCCAAAGGAAGCAACACGTTAATTAATAGGAAGAACTTCCTGAGTGTTGCTTCTCTTTAAAAAAAAAAAAAAAACTTTTTTCCGCATTTTAAAAAACTGTGATAAAAGGACCGCAAAAATATTGCTCATTTCATGCCCTTTTGAAAAGCACAGCAAAAAGAGATGTAAACAATTAATCAACTTAGGCCTTTCGTTAGTGCTGTTTACGAAGCTATACATTTTTAGAAGCGGTAAAAGTAGCAGTAAGGAAGCAGTCAACGTTTTTACTGCTTCCACATTTTTGCTGGGTAGTAACGAAAGTCGAAATTTAGTTTCGGTTTCGGGGTATTATGGGCGGGTTTTCACCTCTGGTGTAAACATATTTCCCCTAAATCTCTTAGTTTTCAAGATATGGACCATCAAAATTTTATTAAAGCAAAATTTGCATTTATTTTTCCATATATAACTCATTATGACTTTCTTGTTCCAAAACTGTTGTCCGTTTCACTTATCTCATTTATTTCTCAAGATACGAGCGATAATCCAAATAAAAGCCCTTTTCTCACAAGGAGGCTTACTTTTCGAGAAAAACTCGATCTTAAAATCTAGCAAAGTCCAAATTTGATTACGGTATCGGGGTATTGGCCGCGGCTTTTGACCTCTGGTGCCAACATTTTTTCTGTAGCTCTTTTAGTTTTCCAGATATGGACGACCAAAATTTTAGTTAAGCGATTTTCGCATTTATTTATTCACATATAACTCATTATGACTTCCTTGTTCCAAAGCTGTTGTCCGTTTTCATCTATCTCACTTACTTTTCAAGATACGGGTGATATTCCCTTTTCTCTCTCGAGAAAAATGCGATCTTAAAATCTGGCAATGTAAGCCAAAATTCAGTTTCGGTACCGGGGTACTATGTGCGGGTTTTGACCCCTGGTGTAAATATTTTTCGCCTAGCTCTCTTAGTTTTCGAGATATTGCCGATCAAAATTTTAGTTGAGAGATTTTCGCAAATGAAAACTGTTGTGTGTTTTCATTTACATTTCACTTACTAGAAATATTCCAATATTCCTTGTTAGCGTGCCTTAAAGTTAAGAATTAAATTTCTTTTAGATAAAATAAAACACAATATTTGTTGTTAAGGTAAAATAATTGTTAAGGTAAGTAATTTTTAAGTACAAATACTATTTTTTGCTTCTTCATTTTTATATAAAAAAATCATTTAGTATACCCACACGTGAGCATGTAACAAATAATTGTCTGTTGTTCAAGCCATCGGCGTTGCGCCCCCCCCCCCCCACAATTTTTTTAAATTCGCTTTTTTATTTAAAGTACAGTTTTTATAATAAAAGCCTTCACCCAGCCACCATAAATAAATAATTCTATCACAACAATGGGTTTAAATAAATAAATATTTGATCACTTTTTCTCATGTAAGTGGATTGTTAGTAATGAATCCATTATAAATTGCAATATATGTGTGTATGTAAAGATAATTTGGTAAAATGCGAACTTAGGTAGATAGAAAAAATAAATAACGTAAATCAGGGTTGGAAAGAATTTTATAATATTAAAGATAGCGGGCAAAGCCCGCTACGTTGTTAGCGTGCCTTAAATTTTTTAAATTCCAGTTTATGTAAAGGTAGACCTGGCAATGCAAGTAAATTCGCAAATTCAGTTCGAAAATTTACTGCGTCGGTTTCTTCCACCGGTGCTTCGTTACCTGCAGTTTAAATATCAGAATATATAAGTTCCATTCCTTTTCTAAGGGCTTTCTCTTTTAGAAAATTTATTTAATTTTTTGGAGAGTATGTAAATTTCATATTCCGTGGATAGTGTTTGAACAGGTAATTAAAAGGCGTCCTTCACCCTATTTTGTTCCTTCCAGTAAAAATCCCAAATATGTATATATAATCTTGCCTCAATCGCATGCGAAATTTCAAGTACCAAACTCCGGCAGTTTGAGTCATTCAAATTCCATTCCATTTTGTTTAACAATTTCAGTGTTCCAATGCAACTCCTTCCAAGATTCCATTTCGTTCACCATTTCGTTAAGGGGGGGGGGGGGCAATTTTCCTCTTTTGAATCACCATTTTTACCACGTTCCTGTCCAAGGTGCTTAAAAATGCCTTGTCGATAAGTTGGCCCATACTCCAAGGAAAACATATTATAGATTACAGGTTTCTAGCCGAAGAGTTCGGTTAGGCCATCAATTTTGAAAATTATTCCATTTTTACCCCTCCCGGTTGGAATTTCCAAAAATTCCGTCTTAGAGGACGTCTGCGTTGGAGGAGGAACCTACTACATACATAAATTTAGGTCTCTATATCCAGCAGTTTGGCCAGGCCGTCAAGAGGGAAGTTTTTTCCTTTTCCAAAAATCTCATCTTAGCGGATGTCTACAATAGAGGAGGAACTTTAATACCAAATTTCAACTTCCTACCTCCATCGGTTTGGGCAGGCCTTTAAGCGGCACTTTTCGCTTCCAAAATTCCAAAAAGCACCTTCCCGATAAGTGATCCCATACTCCAAGGAACATATGTTTTACATTTCAGGTTTCTTGCCAACTTTTACTATTTGTGCCCCTCTCGGTAGGAATTTCCGAAAATCCATTGACAGGGAATTTCAGCTTCCTATTTCCAGCAGTTTGAGCAGGCTGTCAAGGGGGACACTTTTTCTTTTTTTGTCCCTCCCGGTTGGAATTAGGCTGGAAGAGGAACCTAAGTACTGAATTTAAGTTTCCTAGTTCCAGCAGTTTGGGCAGATCGTTAAGGGGCCAGTTTCCCTTTTTGAGCCCCCATTTTATAAAGGCCCTGTCCAAAATTCGAAAAAGTATCTTTCTAATAAGTTAGCCCTTACTCCAGGGACCCACATTTTAAATTTCGGGTTTCTAGCCGAAGGGGGTTTTACAGGCCAGCAAGGGGAGGCTTTTCTTCTTTTTGCCCCTCCCTTTAGAAATTTACAAAAATCCCATCTTCGCGGCTACCAAATTTCAACTTCATTTCCTCAGCGGTTTGGGCAGGCCGTTATTGGGGACATTTTTGCCTTTCAACCACCATTTTTACTATGTTCCTGTTCCAAAATTGAAAAATTACGTTGCCGGTGAGTTAGTCCTACTCCAAGGAATACATATTTAAAATTTTAGGTTCGCCAAAAGGGATTGGGCAGACCGTCAAAGAGAAGACGTTTCCCCTTATTTCCCCTCCCGATAGGAATTTCAAAAATTCTGGCTAAGAGGACGCCTACACAGAAGGAGGAACTCACATACCGAATTTTCTTTTGGGATATCCTGTAGGGAATTCCAAAAATACAAACTTAGTCGATGTCTACTACAGTGGAGGAACCTTTATACCAAATTTAAACTTCTTACCTTCAGTGGTTTGGGCAGGCACTTTTCCAATTTGTGAGACTGTTAATGGGGAGACTTTCCCCTTTTTGCCCGTTCCGGTAGGTATTTCCAGAAATCCCGTCTTAGCGCACGTCTATGCCGAATACCAAGAAACTTTGTTTTAGTGAAGATATCCGGAGGAAAAAAAGTACTTTTTTTTAAATTATATTTTTTTAAATGGTACTTTTTGGAAAAAGCGAAATTTTTTGGGAAAAGATACTTTGTTTTTACAAAGTACTTTATTTATACTTTTTTTGAGAAAGGTATTTTTTTGGAAAAATGTATTTTTTTTTTTGAAAAAGGACTTTTTTTGGAAAAGGTACTTTTTTTGAAAAAGCTATTTTTTTGGAAAAATGTATGTTTTTTGGAAAAAGGTATTTTTTTTTTGGAAAAAGTACTTTTTTTTGGAAAAGGTACATTTTTTTAGAAAAAGGTACTTTTTTGGAAAAAGTACTTTTTTTTTGGAAAAAGGTACTTTTTTTTGGGAAAAGGTACTTTTTTTGGAAAAAGGTATTTTTTTTGGAAAAAGGTACTTTTTTTTGGAAAAAGGTACTTTTTTTAGGAAAAAAGTACTTTTTTGAAAAGGTACATTTTTGTTTGGAAAACGGTACTTTTATTGAAAAAAGTACTTTTTTTGGAAAAAGGTACTTTTTTGGAAAAAGGTACTTTTTTTGGAAAAAGTTCTTTTTTTGGAAAAAGGAACTTTTTGGGAAAAAGGTACTTTTTTATCCCCTTTTTGCCCCTCCCGATAAGAATTTCCAAAAATGCAGTCTCAGCGGACGTCTACACCGGTCGAGGAACCTATATACCAAATTTCAACTTCATAGCTCCAGCAGTTTGAGTAGGCCGTCAAGGGGGAGACTTTTTCCACTTTTTGCCCCTCCCTGTAAAAATTTACAAAAATCCCGTCTTGGTAGATGTCTACGATAGTGGAGGAACCTTTATACCAAATTTCAACTTCCTACCTCCAGCGGTTTCGGCAGGCCGTCAAGCGGGGCTTTTTTGCCCTTTTTAACCCCCATTTTTACAACGTCCCTGTCCAAAATTCTGGAGAGTACTTTCCAGAAAAGTTAGCCCCTACTCCAAGAAACACATATCTTATATTTCAGATTTTTGGCCAAAGGGGTTTAGGCAGGCCTTCAAGGGGGAGACTTTCCCCCTTTTTGCCCGTTCCGGTAGGAATTTCCAAAAATTCCGTCTTAGCGGACGTCTACGCCGAAAGAGCAACCTACATACCAAATTTTAACTTCCTAGCTTCAGCGGTTTGGGCTGGGCGATGTTGAGTCAGTCAATCAGTCAGTCAGTAAGTCAGTCACGTTATTCTTTTATATATGTGACGCGCAAAATAGAAAGGGACCTAAGGATCTAGTAATTTAACACTCGGTTTTGAAAAATTAGTAAAATGTGTTGCTGAAATCCGTAATTTGTAATAAGATAATAGCAAAAATGATTACTAAAAAAAATTGTACTAAAAATCAGTATAGTTCGATTGGAAACTTTTTACAAATTTTTTTACTAACTTTTCTATCTGAGTGTATATGTATAATTTATTAATTCATATAATTTATTGTCAAATTTTAGAAACCCTGTGGATGTCATTCAATGAATGACGAAATATCGGTGATATATATGGGGGATTTCATGTCTAGTGTCCCAACTTTTGAAATCGATGTCTTCCGATTTGTATGAAATTTGCAGCAAGGTTATTCCCAGCAAAATTTTTCATTACCAAATAAGTGGTTATATAATAGAAATTCATAGCTCCGCACAACTTATTTTTTGGCGTCTAAACTCATTATTTTTGTTTGGCGTGGTCGTTTTTATAATTAGTCACGCTTACCCGCTCGCTTACGAAAAAATGAGAAATAAGTAGTTATGAGATTTTGAATAATAAGTGGTTACACACATGCTTACAAAAAGTTGAATTATAAGTGGTTATCCGATTGCTTACTTGATTCTTAAAAATAAGGATTTAAGCAAATACTATTAGCTTAAGGAAATACATTCAGAAAAATTTAAGTTTTCTGTAATGTGTAATTTTAGGACTCGTCATAAAAATTTAAACATAAAACATATTTACATATAATAAAAAAATTTAACTGTGTAAAAAGTACTTATTTCAACTAATACAAGTAAGTCATTATTTTATATTTAGAAACAATGAATACAATTGGCCATTATTAGGAATTCATTATTTTATATTATAAAATAATGCAAAAGGTAATGATATATCATTTTTGGTAATGCAGATAGTAATGAGGTGTCATTACCAATATTTTGCTGGGTTCCTATCGGATAGTAGTTTGCCACAAATTTTCAACAAGATCGGTAAAAAAAAGTTTCTGAGTTAGAGGGGGTCAAAATTTGACATTTTGGCCAAACAGGTGTTCTTTCTCATCCATGTAACTTATTGCCTATTGGTGTAAGCAAAATTAATCCCACCCAGCAAAATCTTTCATTACCAAATAAGTGGTTATATAATAGAAATTCATAGCTCCGCACAACTTATTTTTTGGCGTCTAAACTCATTATTTTTGTTTGGCGTGGTCGTTTTTATAAGTAGTCACACTTACCCGCTCGCTTACGAAAAAATGAGAAATAAGTAGTTATGAGATTTTGAATAATAAGTGGTTACACACATGCTTACAAAAAGTTGAATTGTAAGTGGTTATCCGATTGCTTACTTGATTCTTAAAAATAAGGAGTTAAGCAAATACTATTAGCTTAAGGAAATACATTCAGAAAAATTTAAGTTTTCTCTAGTGTAATTTTAGGACTCGTCATAAAAATTTAAACATAAAACATATTTACATATAATAAATAAAAATGTATAAAATTTAACTGTGTAAAAAGTACTTATTTAAACTATTACGAGTAAGTCATTATTTTATATTTAGAAACAATGAATACAATAGGCCGTTATTAGGAATTCATTATTTTATATTATAAAATAATGCAAAAGGTAGTGATATATTATTTTTGGTAATGCAGATAGTAATGAGGTGTCATTACCAATATTTTGCTGGCAAACAAATTATACAGCCATTTCTGCAATCTTTGTAAAAGTAATTTTTAAAGATTATAAAAAATTTTTTCAATACTTTTTTTTAATTAAAACTTTTTTTTTATTTCTTTTTTAAATGGGTACTTTTTTTGGCGCAAAAGAAGGCTTAGGTCTTTTCCTTTAAGGTATTTTTGGTCGCTTAGTGGGATGCGAGTAGGATATGTATAAAAAAATAATTTCTAACTCAAGACGAGGGTTTCTCAATGTTTTGCATATGCACTGTTTTTAATTTTTTTCTATTTGTGTGTAAGTATTTCTAAAACCTTAAAAATAAAACCTATGCTGAGAAACTAGACAAATTAACCTTTCCGACGGTATATAACATACATGGGCAAATGCGGCCCGTCAGCCAATTTCGTGCGGCCCTTCATTAATTTTAAAACAATAAAAAAAATTGTTTTAATTAAAAAAAATATTAATTAAATAAAAAAAAAATTAAAATAAGAATTTAAATCAACAAATATCGACTTTTTTGCACAGACGTCCTATAAAACTTTTTAAAGTATTTTCGCCTCCAATATACGAATATTAAGTGGAAAATTCCTTCTTCTTTATTTAAACCTTAAGCCTGGGAAAAATACTTTATGGCTCAATATGACGTAGAAATACTCTCTAATTTTTTATGAGTTTGAATTCAAAAAAATTACCTTTCATTTAAGGAAATGTTTAAGGCTGTTCTACAGGCCTCGTAAGGATCTCTAAAATCTACTTGTGAGAATTGTCCTTCAAGCACTTAAATTTGGTAAAACACTTAGACACAATACAATTTTATTTATACACTAACGGAAGTAAACAAATGGCAAAATAGCAAAACAATTAGTAGCTTTTTCTGCTATTTTTACACACTGAAAATATTATTACAGTAACTGACTGTAGTTTATTTAAAAAGTTATCCATACATTTATTTTTAAATGATTATTCAGTTAAAATACAAAGAAATATATTTTTTAACTGTTTTTGTCGTTTATTTAAAAAATAAATTACATATAAATACGGATTTTCTGTTATAGTTAATATTTTCTTTTAAAATGTTTTGTTAAAAAAAGAATTCCTTTTCGATTTCTAGGTCAGTTAAAAAAATGAAATAAACTAAATATCATTTATTCTTACGGTTTTGTAGTTAATTTTTTGAAATTTAAAAAAACGAAATAAATGAAAAATCATTATTTTTTAAGGATTTTGTGGTTTATTTATTAACATTTAAAAATAAATGAAAAGTTCTTTTGATTTAAATGAAAAGTCAGTAAAGCGGTTTTCAAGTGATTTTTCATTTATTTTAAATTACATTTTGAGTTAATTTAAACTACAAACTATTTTGAGTGCAGGTTTATTATTTAAAAGTAACTTTGCAGCAAAATTTTTGCAGGTTTTTGCTAAATGTTAGTAAGATTATAAGAGCAAAAATAAACTCTTAAACATACTAATAGTCATCCTGTTAAAATCAATAGAAATATTGGTGAAAAATAGTAGACTGCTGATTTCACAAATAGATTTTTATTCTCTTAAAACAATTAAAAATTTTTTGAGTTTTTTGATTCTACTAATATTTAGCAAAATTGGTTGCTGATTCTAGCAGAGTAAATTTTTATTTCAATTAACTAAAACTTGGCTCAAATAAAACTAAACTTCCATATATTTAACAGCTTTATTTTTGCTATTCTTATCTTAGCAAAGAAAATCTGCTTATTTTAGCAGTTTTCTATTCAAGGTAATTTTTAACTTATTTTTAGCAGCTTTAGCAAAACTTTTTACAGGCCTTTTTCTATTAGTGTACTTAAACTGAACAACCACTCCGCTTTTGACGGGATTATACCGCTTTTTAAAGCGGTATGATCGAATTTTTATCTCGCTTTTAAAGCAAACAATTCCGCCTTAACCCAATTTTTTAATATGATATTAAACTTTTGAATAAAGTTTTTATAATTAATTTTTTCTAGAGCTCTCAGCCAACAAACGAGCCCAAAAATGAATCAGAAAAGTGCTCAAAATATATTATTAAACTGGTGCATCCAAAAGAGCCTTCTTTTTGATTCAAAAATGGCTCAAAGAAATATTTTAAAAAATTCCTTGGGCTAAAAAATTAATATTTTTTGAGTCATTTTTGAATTGTTCACAAAATATTCAAATTTACTTAAATTTCTGGGTCGTTTCTGAATCATCTTTGGATTTAAAAATTTGCCTCAAATTGTTGTGGCTTTCATGATTCATTTTACTAAGAGTAATATATTCATCCAAAAAATGCGTAATTTTTGAGAAAGAAGTTTAAAATATAAAAAAATATGTGCTTTGCTTGAATAATTTTCTTTTGACTTACTAAATAAGAACCCTCATAAAAGTATCAAAATTTTCTGCCGGGGTTATCAGTCAAGGGATCAAAATCCAATAAGTAAATTTAAAAATATTTGAAAAATTGGTAAAAACCTTAAACCAAATTTTTTGAAATAACGAAAACCATATTTTCGAAGATTAATTCGACAAATTTTTTTGATTTCAGATTCGTATTATGGAGGGCAAAATATTTTAAAAACAGTTATTGAGTCTGTGCCTTATATATTTAAATATATTTGGATCAAAAATATAAAAAATTACAAAAATATAACAGATTTTGATGTACTTCTCCGCAACATTGAATCATTAAGTATTTTCCTGGGTGAGGGGATAAAAAAGAAAGACCCACAACTCGAAGGATATTCAGTGGACCGTTTTTGACTTTAGATCCGGGCTTAGGAAACCAAAATACTCAAAAAAAGATTTTACCAGATGGCTGTACAAAAAATTAATTTTTGTCGAGTAATGTATTTATTGGTGCGGCCCTCGGTAAGTTTGTGAAATCCTAAATTTGGCCCGTCAAGCCATTTGTGTGCCCATACCTGGTATATAACATACCTAACTAGCATTTCATACCTTCGATACTGTAATACCCACAATATATTAATCCCAGGAATAAAATCACTTTTTTCTATAGAAATGTTGACAAATTAAATTTTTTTTATTTATTTGTAATAATAATTAAATTGATATAAAATAATAATAATAATAAAAATAATAATAATAATAATAAAAATAAAGAGATAAATAACACAGGTCAACAGCAAAAAAAAAGCTTGAATAACCACTATATAGATTTGATGCATCATGGATACCTAAGTACAAAAATGGTATAATTTTTCAATTCTATGGATCAATTTTTTTTTAATAATTTTTGAGTAAAATTGGCAATATTTTGAGGCATTGCTTCATTTATGTTGTCATAACTCAAAAACAACTTGTTCGATTTTGTTAAACTAAATTTACAAAAATTTTGGTTCACAATATCTTTAAATGATGTATACTATTGTTTTCAATGCGATCAATGGTTTCAAAGTTATGAAACAAATTGTTAGGCAAAAAATAAAAAATTGGTAAAAAAAAATTGAAGAACATAGAAACACAGGTGCATTTTACGATACGGATTTTGGCAAACCCCCTTTACATGTAGCAAATTATTTGGAAAAAACCTTTATAACATTTTTATGATTCTCAGAATTAAAAAAATAAGTAATAAACATTACGATTGCGGTAGCAAAGTAATAAACGCTCATAAAAGTGCGTGCACGCTGAATTGCTCTTTTTTCCGATTGCTACCTGTAACGGATGATTTTTTCACAAAATTCCTTAATGTTTTTTATGATTCCTGGGAATAAGAAAAAAATTTGCAGAACACACAAACTGTACCCACATAAAGAGTTATCCCAAATTATAGTATCAGTATTTATAAGAGCTCCTTGAGCCATTTTATTTTATTCAAGAAGTGTTTGCGATAACGGAAACATCATTTTATCCCTATAAGAGAGTCGTTCAGCTTACAAGTTAAAAACAATTTACAAGTGTTAATAAAAATGAGCAAGAAAGCCAGAACATTCTTATGTAAAAACAATCCGGATTCATTTTGTTATGTGTGCGGCTGTGTTGCCACCAGTAAAAGAAAGAAATTACACAACTGTAGGTCAAAAATTATCCAAAACCGTATGAAATTACAAAAAAAATTATAATTTCTTACATAATTTCAAAATAAACTCTCCTGAGCACAGTGGGGAAGAATAAATATTTTGGAAAAAATTTCGCCATTTCTTACCAAAGTTTTGCATTTTTTCTATTTATAAACCGATTTTTAAAGACTTCGCATTTTGTCATCTGCAATGTGCAAAAGTTATTTGCATTTTAAAACTAAAATTTTGCATTTTTGCAATAACCTGCTCTGAGTTTTTGCCTGCTGCAAAAGCAAATCCAGGCCAATTTCGCTGAAAAATAAAACAAATTATTCTATTAACTAAAGGGAATTTCAATGCAACATCTTTTTCAGGCTTAAAATGGCGTGCTTTTAAATTTGAATATTAATAAAATGGTATTTTATCCACATTAAAAGCTTCTTTTAGAAAAAAGTATTTATATTTTTTCATTCAGATGCGTTGCATGCAAAAATATTACCTACTTGCTAATTATTGTCTCCCATACCACCCAAATTTTAACCTTAAATAAAAATATAACAATTTCGCAAAAAATTACCGATATTTTTTTCAAACATTTTATACGATTCTGTTGAAATCTGGAACATGTTGGATTTACCGAATTCTAAAATATTTTGATTCTGCTCCACCTTGCTGCATTCACAAAATTTTCGTCTGGATTAGAAAGCAACAATCATAACAAACCCAAATTTTCCCACTCTTTCGGTGCATTTTTATATAGCCTTGCAAACCAAGAGAATTTTTTAAAGGAAGTTTAAATACATAGCACCATTTCTGATTTCTTTTAAACTCGGTTTAGTGTTGAAAAAATTTACAAAATCATTCACCAGAAACTGGAGATTTGTGGTAAACGGTTCACTGACAATCTCGTTTCGTATATATATCGACTAATTTTTATTAACTTTCAAAAATTTACGGAACTTTTAAAAATTTGCGGAAATTTTTGTAATCAGTGAAATTACACAAAAACGTCATTATTCAAAAATTATCCAACAAATGTATAAACAGTCCCGTTTTTTAATAATTATTCAAAAAGTGGCAACACTGGTGTGCGGCCAATATATCACCGAGTAAAAACGGAACTGCTTCTTAACTTCATTGCAAAAGTCATATGAAGTTTGCCATAATATATATCCGCACAATTTGAACCAGCATTGGACACCGAGTACTATATGCATTTCATGTCGATTGAATTTATCTATGAGGTCTTCTAATGTAAAGTAAGTATAGGTTAATACATTTGTAATATTTTATACTTTAAGTATTTCTTAATTAAATTTTGAATTCTTCATATTTTTTTTAATTTTACAGACGACACTTGCAAATTTTGAAGCCTATGCTATGGAGAGAAACAGCGATCCACGAATCCGATTGTTATTTTTGTTTAAGTACAAAAACCGGCTTCGAAAAACATATGCGATGGTCTTACTCCACGAGATCTGCTGATGGGTTTACACCAAGGTTGGTTACCGTTATCGTTATAATACCGTTATCGCTAAAATACCGTTTCAAATTGAATACCGTTACCGTTATCGATACCTCTAAAAAAATTTCTAAATACCGTTATCGTTACCGTTACCGTTATTTTTATGGGTAGTTACCGGTATTTTACCGGTATTTATTATTTTATATAAAAATTACAATTTTTTAATTTTTTATTTTATAATCTTGAGTGTTTTTTTTTACAAAAAATTTATAGATAATAATTTTAATTATTAAAACTACCAGTATTGAATTTAAAGCTTAAAATCTGTATTTTTAGTACTGAAAATTAAAAATATGCCATGTTTTTAATTGTTTTTATATGTTTTTAACATATAACGGTATACCGTTACCGAAACAGTCTTAAATACCGTTACCTTTACCGTTACCTAAACAAACGAAATCTGATACCGTTACCCTTACCGTTATTCGTTTCGGTAACCAACCTTGGTTTACACTTGCAGTTCTACATTCACCATAAATTAAATATGCTCAAGGTCGGGGTCCAAGCTGTAGTCAAGTGCTTTCATCTTCACCAGGACACTCAACCTCAAGTATGTGTTACCAATCAGATAGTTCATATCCAGCACTACCATCTACATCTGAAAATTATGAGTTCATCTCACACAAAAATTTCTCGCCGAGACCATGGAATCAAGACCGGCTTAATGATGTAATTAGAGACCTTGGATTGTCGAAAAGGTCTTCGGAATTACTTCGGTCCCGGATGAAAGAAACAGATCTCATAACTAAAGAAACTAAAATTTCGTATTACCGTACTCGACAAGAAGGCTTACTTCATTATTTTGTTGAAGAGGATGATTTTATGTACTGCACAGACAGGCACGTAGCTAGGAATTTATTTCGAGGGGGTTTTGTGAACCTCCTATAATTTTATAAAAGATTTATGAATTTAAACATTAAAGTTTTATTTAAATTTTGAATTCTTAACTTCTTAACTTTTTAGTACTTTTTAATAGTTTTTGTTTTCATTCTGAAATATAATGCGTTATATAACTACGTCTTTCTACATAAAATTAGATATGATTATATCGGGTCAAAATCCGGATAAGATTCTATATGATTTAATATATTTAGATCTTATCCGACATAATTTTATCCACCATTTTTCAGATCATAGCATATCTCCAATTATATTAAATTAGATACCATTACATATGATATCATATTATTTTTTTTACTCGGGATATAACTATTTTTACTCGGGAATGGTGTTATTTGTTTATCATTGCAGTAGCTGTCCCTTTTACAATTTTTTTAATAGTAAAAAGAGAAGTTAGTAGTAGACAGAGGCAGAAAATTTTATAAAAAAAATTGGATGTAATGCTTTACAAACTACTTCTTTCATTATTTCACAAGTTTCCATTAGTGTATTTTTACTGCTTTTTTAGAAGTAATTCTGAACAACTTCAAAAAATCACTTCTTTCATTGCTTCCAAAGTATCCGTTAGTATATTTTTACAGCTTTTTTAGAACTACTTCTGAACAACATCCAAAAAATCACTTAAGTATTGCTTCTAAAGAGTAATTGCTCTAAAAGTGATCGTAAAAAGTTATTTTCGTATCATTCGGCATTTCCAAACAGATGGTTAAATCGAACCCGCGATTCCCGGCGGGGCCAATATTTTTTTTTAATTTTTTTGTTATTCTATTCATTTTTTTTTTAATATTTATAATTAATTTGTTTAAATTCAATATTTTTTTAATTTTTAAAAATATGTATACCCGGGTAAAAAAAATAATATGATGTTATATGTAATGATATCTTATTTAATATAATTGGAGATATGCTATGATCCGAAAAATGGTGGATAAAATTCAATCGG
Source organism: Leucophora obtusa (assembly GCA_949987735.1). NCBI lineage: Eukaryota > Metazoa > Arthropoda > Insecta > Diptera > Anthomyiidae > Leucophora > Leucophora obtusa. The sequence goes on along the minus strand of OX465295.1, from coordinate 254,267,950 downwards.
ATAAGATGTAAATATATTCAACCATATATACTCTTATCCGGATTTTGACCCGATATAATTATATCTAATTTGATGTAGAAAGACATAATTTTATAACGCTTCATACTTCAAGATCAAAACAAAAACTATTAAAAAGTACTGAAAAATAACACCCTCAAGTTAAGAATTAAAAATTTAAATAAAAATTTAGAAGAAGTTGTACATAATTGTAACCAATCCTTCTCATATAAACTTGTATTCTACCCGTAAACTGTATAAACCTGGTATGTTTATGAGTTTAATGTCAAATTCCATACATAAAAATATGGCTTGTATTTATACAAGGTTTACAAGGAATTTAGGAGTTATAATGAGTATGCCTTTTATATTTTGAAATCATACATAAATATATCTCAAAAAAACATAGAATTTTATTTACATTGCGCTATACTTAAACATATCTAAAACAACTTAGAAAAAAAAATGAACATTAAGCTATATAAAACTTTATATAATTTCCGATAAAGCCATTTTTAATTATATATGACGATGTATTAAAATTGTCATAGCATATGTAACTACCCAGCAAAAAACGTGGAAGTGATCTTAAGGAATCAATTTTTCATTGATTCCAAAGTATCATTAAGTTCTGATTTTCCGCTTCTAAAGCAGTTCTTTTTCACAACTTCCGAAAATGTGATTTTGAAGGAAATTAAGTCTTTCCAAATCTATCTAACTACAGATATTTCCATATAAATTTAACATTTATAACTGTGGTTAAGCACTTAACTTTAATTATTTTGAGACAAGTTGTCAGGTCCAAGTGATTTGCTTACATTTTTTACGAACAAAAATTAATTCCTTTTCACCAATTAAAAAGAACATCAAAAGGATCATAAAAGAAAACTTCCACCCTATGACAACCCTATGTAAAATTCATTGGTTCCGATCCAAATTTTCACAATATCGAATCCAAATCACTGCTTCTTTTTCTCTTCTTTTGACGATTTTTTTTTGCTGGGTAGATATGGCACATATAAATATATATGGGGACATATAAGAAATTTTTGAAAAACTCAAAGCTATACATAATTATATCCGCAAAGATATAGTGTTACACTTGACTATATATAAACATATTAGTCCATATTAAATTATATAATTTCCTATATAACTATTTTTACTCGGGTATAAAAAAAAATTGTGAGAATTTTCTTTTTATGTACTTGTAAAAATAGTACTGAAAACAATATTGAATTGGTGTGCCCCTTTTACACTTGTTTAATAAGTACTTTTATTGAAGAGAATAACGAACAATATCTCGCAGTAACAAAGTGGTGTTTTTATGTCAGTCAACTTTCATATCAAAGAATATCTCAGCGGTAGAGCGCTAGAATAGCAATCGTGAGGTCGCAAGTTCGATACCCGATGGCGGCAATAAAAAACTTTTGTAAAACAAAAAAAAAATAATTTTTTTTGCGAAGAATTTTTTTTAAACTTTTAATTTGTGAAAACGAGCTTTTTTTGCACTCGTTCAAAAAGTACTAAAAAAATTATGAAGTTGGAGTACTCCTCTCCTATGACAACTCAATGTTAAAATCATTAGTGTTTATGTTAAAAAAGAAGTACATCTAGATAATCAATTATAGTGCTTATTCTACCAATGGCCTTGCAACTCTCTCAATATTTTTTATTTAAAAAAATATTAGGCGGCTTGGAACAGGAACGAACTCCGACTGGTTAACCAGGGATGGGAAAGACTCACTTAATCGGGCTCTTATACCAAAAAATGTTGGATCGCTCTTACACATTTAAAAATGTAAGTAACTAAAAAATAGCTTCCTCTTTGGCTCGTTAAAAAACATAAAAATTAAATATTTAGATATTAGCAAATATTAGCACAAATTGCAAAATAAAACATTTGCAAAAAGCGAAATTTTTGCAACAATATATTCGCTTGCAGAATGTCGATCGCTTATTACCTCTTTTAATTCATTTTCTGTACCATAAAGCCTTTTTCGAATTCCGCCGTTATTTTGCAATTTTTAAGTGCGGTTTTTTTAAATATATAACCTAGGGATTACATTTTTGTACCATAAAGTCTTTTTTCAAATTCAGCTATTATTTTGCAATTTTTTACGTGCGTTTTTTTTTTTAATTTATAATCTAGGGGCTATAATACACATTTCAGACAACAAAAACAACAGTTGCAAAAAAAATCGCGAAAAATAAAATTTGCAAAAAGGAAAATTTTTGCATCAATATATTTGTTTGCAGAATCTAAATCCCTGATTAAGTTTTTTAATTCATTTTTTGTACCATAAAGCCTTTTTTCGCTTTCCGCGATTATTTTGCAATTTTTTAAGTGTGGTTTTTTTAAATTTATAATCTAGGGTCTATAGTACCAATTTTATTTTTTTCTTCATGAAAAATTGTGGTATATGTTAATGTTTTCAGTTAATATTTTAACAAATAAAATCAAGTTTTCATATAAATTAAAAACAAAATATTAAAACTAAAGGCACGTTTACAATGATAGAGTGACTCTACTCTGTAGCACAGATTGAAATGTTAACTGTTCAAAATACAGAGTAGAGTTACTTCAAAAATGTATGACACTTCAATACTTACATTATATTTTCGCATAGTTTATGCCACCACCGCAATTTATTTTCGTATTTAATTTTTTTTTAATACTTTTTATATAGTTTATTAAAAAAATTTCGTTTTATTTTGTTTATTTTAAAAAAGTTGTTTTTAATTTGTTGACAATTAGAGATGTGAACAAATTAGTGATGGGTTTTTTTTAGGTATATTTGTCATGTTAAACACTTAACAGAGCAGTGTTAACTCTAGAGTGCAGCAAATCTGTACTCCAGAGTCAAACAAGTTTTACTCTGGAGTGGAATAAAAAGAGATAGTAAAATACAAAAATGTGTTAATGTGAAAGAGAAAAAAAAATAAATTTGCTACAGATTGGAGTACTCGATCATTGTAAACGCACCATAAGACTAAAATTTTGATTTGCCTTTTAAATATTTTAGAACATATCCAATGGTTTTGCAACTTTGATACAAAATAAACATAGTTAATTAAAGTGTATTGTTTATATATTAACTCAATGTTCCTTTATGTATGGGCCGCTTTAAATTCAAATGAAAGCTTACCTTCTGTTGATTTAAAAAATATAAAAATTGAGCCAAAACTTCTGAAAAACAGTGCTTTTAATAAAATCTAAAAGTTGAAAAATCTCGAAAACTGCCCTACCGATTATTTTTTTTTTTTTTACATTTTTTGTTTTAGCGTCAATAATCTGATAGGGTTATCAAAAAAGAAAAAGTTTTCTCTTATTTAATGTTGTTAACAAAAAAAGTACAAAAAGAAGTACAGAAGCTAAAAAAAAGTACTTTTGCGTACTTCTTTAGGAGTTATGCAGGAAGCAGTACAATTAGTAAAAAAAAGTACGCGTACTGCTGAAAACAGTACGTCTGGCAAGCCTAACGATCTTTATAATAAAAATATAAGTTGCTCGCATTTTAAAAGAGAATTTGACGAAATTTGGTACATAAGTTTGCACTGCATCGATTACTAATGCTATTGAAAATGGTTAAAATCGGTCCATGTTTTGACCTAGTAATCATGAAGAGGTCCTATCTGATATTGAATGCATTGGTATTTAATGTATAACCAAATCAAAGCATTTTATTACGATTTCTTTCACGGGGCCTAAATAATTTTATTCGTTAAAGCCCCGTTTAGATTATCACACAAGTGTGTTATACATGTCAGAAATGTGTTGTATAACGAAAATGTATAATAGTGTGAACACTGTTCGTTACACACATGTCAAAATGGGTACACACATTTTAAAATACGGTCACACTTTTTGACAAGATTTATTTTTTGAAATATTTCATAAAGTTACCACTTGTCTCAATACAAGTGTTGTGTTATTCACAAATAAATGTTAAACAAAGATTAAAAACAACTAGTGGTGAAAAAAGTAATAATAGAAGAAAAAATAACTGTTTTAATTTATTTGTTGTGTGTGTCGATTACAGTCTGAACACTGAAAAGATTTTCTTTTATACTTTTTTGACAACCAGACAATTTCAGCATACTTTTTGTCATACTTGTGTGAAGAAAAGTATAAGCACTTGTGTGATAATGTGAACGGGGCTTAATGAGGTAGTGATCCTTCCGGGCAAAGACCCAGGCTCAAGTTTGCCTCCCGGCTATTTTTTACAGCGTTCTGTACTCGAAAAAGTTCGAAAAATTACTTCTTTTTCGTGTTTCTTATTCTTTGCTATTTATTCGCTATATGCGCCCCTATGCTCCTTGCAGAAGTAAAAAGAACAAATATATATATCACTCATTCCATGAGAAAATGCAAAAAATCTGACATGGGTCTTCTGATTTTGTTTATTTTTTGTACATGAATACTCTACGGTCCCATTTGTAAATTTCCTTTTTCAGATGTCGAAATTTGTAAAAACTCGCGATTTTAAGCGCGATTTTAATTTTCATAAATTTCATAAAAATGCTAAAAGTGCTTCATTTTGAATTGCCATAACTTTTTAACTGTATATCGCATGTTATTAATTTAAACGATATTTGGAAGATGCACTTGTCTACTTTATAACTGGATGCTTCTAAACAAAATGATTGTTAAAAAATACGTAATGCAAATGCAGTTTTCTAATGCATTTTTCAAACTTTTCTCTACGATTTTCAAAAAAATACAGTTTACTAAAATATGGAATCTTAGCTAAATATACAAATGCTGATTTTTATGGGACAAACATGTCTTCTATTTTTAATGATTTTTAAAAAAAAAGCTTATTTTTTTTATTCTAAAAAATGGAAATATTTTTATACATTTTTGTATTTCATATTTTTTTAATAAATTTAAAATACGAACTCATTTAGTAACTTGTTTGAGGAGCTATATTTATAAAACTAAGTATCGCATTTCATTAATTTAAAAAATGTTTGAAAGATATGTTTGACTACTAAGAACATAAAATATGAAGAAACCGCTTTCATCTAAAGTGCACTTTCAATGCATTATTTTTTACTTTGGGTAATTTTAATATTGTTGATTTAGAATATAATTTTGAGTTTGTGTTTCTTTTACCATAATTGTACATTTATCTATTGGAATGTATGAGTGGTACTTATGAGTTCCTTTTATTGGTATTGCCCTACTAAACCTTTCCTGATATCTTTCAGCCGTTTCCGTGTATAGAACCGAATCGAAGTAAAAAAATGTGATATTTTTAATATTGTTAACTGGCCATTTATGTAGTTTCTCAGCAGTTTTTATAACGGTTTCTGGAGGTTGCAAGCAGTATCTTCTGGCAAGCCTTTTAACGGTACCAACAATTCCATCACATGGCCCTTTGCCGTGCGATGTGGCAAAAAAGTTCCATTCTGCTGTAAGTTTAAAATCTTGTTCGTGATGGCTCAGATTAATAAAGTTTTTTTATTTTTATATTGTGTGACTGCGCCATCAGAAAAATATATAACTTTATTTATAAATATGTAATTAGCCTTAATGTGTTCTAAAAGTTTTGTCTGAAAAACTCACCAAGTAATGGCATCATGATTGTGGATATTTGAAATCGCTAAGAAATTAATGTTTCTTAATAATCCATTCTCTTTTATATATACAATATAAGGATGCACTGTAGCCTGATCGTTGTTCAAACACCTTAAATACTGTCTCGAAATATGAACGCGTAATTTTCCGAAAAAACGCAATTTACTATGCACTCGTATTACCTAAATTCTCTTATACGTGTTTGAAAAATTTTGATTGCTCAGCTGCAATGAATGAGTGCCTTAATAATATTGATAACGTCGTCGAAAATTTGTCTAAAAAGTTATCAACTATGACCCATTGTCTGTAATTTAAAAATATTAAATTTTTTCTTCTTAAATTAGATTACTTTTTCAGTTTACTTTTATTTATATTACACTGCATGACACTCAAAAAATTAATGAAGATCTGACCATCAGTTCTATATATTTCGGACATGCTGATTACAATGGCGTACTTTATTTTTCGATCAATGGTACAGATTTTTCGCTAAATGTCTTTAAAGTTTGGCGGTTGTCCATTCAGTTTTTTATATAAAAAATTTTTCAAATTCAATTAATATGAATTTTTTGGGTTAAAATGTAGGAACAGGACCTGTGGCCATATTTACGATATAAATGCGATGTGCTAATCTTGATATTTAAATCACTACTTAGCGTTTTATATACAGGGTGGCGCAAAAATAACCTTCCGATGTTTTTTGGCTGTAATTTAAAAAAAAAATGAAAAACTTTGATTCTTCTTGTGGATTATTTTTATTTGGTCTTTTAATTTTTTTTACATCAAGTCGAGAATATGATGTCATGTAAATGGCCGCCGTCACAGTTGATTGTCATTTGAGCCCATTTTTTCATTCGTCACCAATCATGAGTGATGATGCCCATTTCCATCTTAGCGGGTACGTAAATAAGCAAAATTTACGCTTCTGGGGCACTGAAAATCCGCGTGTAACCCACGAAGAGCCATTACACCCGATCAAAGTCACTGTATGGTGTGCTGTTTTCGCTGGAGGAGTCATCGGACCTTTTTTCTTCGAAAATGCCATAAAAAGGGCTCAAATGACAATCAATTGTGGCGGCGGCCATTTACATGACATCATATTCTCGACTTGATGTAAAAAAAATTAAAAGACCAAATAAAAATAATCCACAAGAAGAATCAAAGTTTTTCATTTTTTTTTTAAATTACAGCCAAAAAACATCGGAAGGTTATTTTTGCGCCACCCTGTATGTAGGTTTTTACGGTTGTTTGCTATTTCAGCGATTTTTTTTATATGGCTGCATAGCTCTCCGAGATGTCCCCAAAGTCCAACTATGCGGTGACCTCTAAAAACTGTTCTTGCAAAATTTCAAGAGAAAAAGTTTCCATTTGCAAAAGCTATGACAAATAAATACATTTTTTACTTAGGTTAGTATCGTACTAAAGACATTTTGAGATACTAAAGAGTCTTTAGTACGATACTAACATTAGTAAAAAATGTATTTATTGCGATAACTTTTGCAAATGGAAACTTTTTCGCTTGAAATTTTGCAACAACACTTTTTAGAGGTGACCCTATATTATACTAAAAGTTGGACTTTGGGCTATTCTGCCATACAAAATTTTTGAAAAATCGCGATTTTAACGTATAGGCCGCTATAGATGAATACATTTTTTTATTGAAATATTTTGCTTTTGAATGCTTCCTTGGAACGCATTACATTTATTGAGGTTGATTGTACATTAAGCGACTAAAATCGCTGAAATAGCCAAAAACCATAAAAACCTATATAAAACGCTAAGTAGTGGTTTAAATATCAAGATTATCAGATCGCATTAATATCGAAAATATGGCCACAGGTCCTGCGCTTACATTTTAAAACAAAAAAATTAATATTAATTGAATTTAAAAATTTTTTTATATAAAAAACTTAATGGACAACCGCCAAACTTTGAAGACATTTAGCGAAAAATCTGTACCATTGATCGAAAAATAAGGTACGCCATTGTAATCAGCATGTCCAAAATATATAGAATTAATGGTCAGAGCTCTATTAATTTTTAAAAGTCAAGATTTTGTCATGCAGTGTTATTAAATTAAATAAAGTGGATGACAACTTAATGATATTATATGGAAAAGGCAAGGTAAGTAAAAAATAATGCATTGAAAGTGCACTTTAGATGAAAACGGTTTCTTAATATTTTATGTTCTTAGTAGTCAAACATATCTGTTTGGTAAAAAACTTTTAACTTAATATTTTAAAATAAAAACCAAACCACGATAATTTTATTTTTTTTAAGTTGTTTTATTTTCGATAGTTAAGACGATACTGATTAAATAACAAAAATACAAATAGTTGAACCACAAAGAACATAATATAAAAAACAAGTAAATAACCAAAGACAAGAATCGGACAGTTACTTTTAGCTCTCACTAAAAGCATCCCAGTGTAGAAACGGTAATGACATATCATTATTTTTTGGACTACCAGTAATGACACCCACTTACCTTCTGTATTATTTTAAAACATATAATAATGAGTTACTGATAATGACTAATTTTTATCATTATTTCAAATAGAAAATAATTTTTTAGATTTTTTTGAAAATTTTTTGAAATCTATTTTTAGACTCAATATATTTTAAACACTGGTAAGGCTATATGTAACCACATATTTTTTGATTTTTTGTATGTTGGCGAGTAAGCTTACTTGTGTGCAGCAGGTCAATTGTGTTTTTATCTATTAAATATTACATGTCGATATAGCTCAGATGGTAGAGCTGTTGACTGGCAATCTGTAGACCCAGGTTCGATTCCCGCACCAGCAAATTTTATTAAAAAAAAAAAAAAAATACAATAAAAAATATTTTTTTTTATATAATTTATTTTTTAGAAAATCTATTTTTAGACTCATTATTTTTGTCAGTACTGGTAAGCACATAGGTAACGATATATTTTTTGATTTTTAGTATGCTGGTGTGTAACGACAACTCATTATTTTTCGCGACATCGCCATATAAAGGTAATAAGAAATGTAATAACAAAAGTAACTAGTTACCATTACCAAGTATGTAGTTACATAACCACATATCTGGTAATGATTTTCTACACTGGGATTCAATAACAAATATGCATATGTGACGTCACTGTTATGTTATTAACTAAAATAACACACAGTACGTACACATATAGGACAAAGACAAAAATTACAAAATAATAAAAACAAGACAAATAGAGATTAACAAATTAACAATAGTGACGAGACTTTTGGACAGTGATGACCCTGTGACTGGTAGGTGATCTGATCCGACAATATCTTTCAAACATTTTTTAATTTTATGAAATGCGATACTTAATTTTATAAATATAGCTCTTCAAACAACCCAGCAAAACCTTCTATTACCAGGTAAAGGGAAATGTAATAAGAAACCAAAAATTGTAACTACTTACACTTTGGTCGCATAACACATTATTTTAACATGGAGTGTCATTGGGGGTAAATGGTTGCCTAAATCGTACCGGTATAGGCTCAAATAAGTGATTACGAAGGAAGTACCAAAATAAGTTGTTACTAATATTAAATTCACTAGTTAGCTAAAATAAGTACATACTTGTATGGAGTGAAATAAGTCGTTACACATTAGTACAAATTTCATTGGTTATAAATATGGAATAAAATAAGACGTTACCAGTAATGACTTTGTTTAAAAGTACACCGATCCGAGCAATGTAATTAGATTCTAAATTTTTATTAAATCGTACTTTCGCATAATAAGTAGTTATAATATAATACGAATAACTTATTATTTTTACCCTTATGAATAAGTTATTATTTAACACAATATCGGTAATATATTATTTTAAAGGCTCCAAATAATTAATGACATAAAAGTACACCGATCCGAGCAATGTAATTAGATTCTAAATTTTTATTAAATCGTACTTTCGCATAATAAGTAGTTATAATATAATACGAATAACTTATTATTTTTACCCTTATGAATAAGTTATTATTTAACACAATATCGGTAATATATTATTTTAAAGGCTCCAAATAATTAATGATATATCTCCATATCGGTAACTCATTATTTCATGCCTCCCACATAAGTATTGATATATACAATATTAGTAACGTATTACTTTAGGTTTCTAAGTAAAACCAATGGTAAAGGGGTACCCATTGCCAGGCAATGCGTGAAAAAGGTCAAACCCATTACCAAGGTTTTGGTGGGAAGTTACTAAATGAGTTCGTATTTTAAATTTATTACAAAAAATATGAAACGTAAAAATGTATAAAAATATTTCCATTTTTTATAATAAAAAAATAAGCTTTTTTTTAAAAAAATCAGAAGACATGTTTGTCCCATAAAAATCAGCATTTCTATATTTAGCTAAGATTCCATATTTTAGTAAACTGTATTTTTTTTGAGAGGGGGAGAAAGTTTTGAAAAATGCATTAGAAAACTGCATTTGTATTACGTATGCACTTTTTTAACAATCATTTTGCTTAGAAATAAAGTAGACAAGTGCATCTTCCAAATGTCGGTTAAATTAATAACATCCTAAGTAAAAAAATTAATATGGGGCAATATCAAATTGTATTAAATTCTATATGAATTAGATAGACGACGAGATGCAATTTGATCCGAAAAATGAGAACATATAATTGTATCTAAAATACATCAAATTGTATCGAATTCTATACATGTGTATCGAATTAAATCTAATTCGATGCGATTGGATAAAATGTTGTACAATTTGATGTATATTAGATACAATTTCATCCGAATTTTGTCCCCATACAAAATTGTGTGTATTATATATAATTATATTGATTTAGTTATAATTCGATGTTATTGGATAAAAGTTCATACAACAAGTTCCCATTTTTCACAAAAATGTTTATAAAATTATACGTAATTTCATAAAATTATGAAAAGGCTTTTATGGAGGCCTTACATTCAATAGGGGCCATATGCGGTTTTCAATAAAATTAATTTTTGATTTCAAACTTTCAATTGTACAGCCTTAATATAAGGTAGTATTCTAAAGCCTCAAGAAAAAGATATTTCAGAGACCTTTATTTTGGTGTTCATGGTTTACTTATCGGATATGTACTTCCGAACTCATTTGAGGTTTAAATTTCAGCCAGATACATCACGATATTTTACATGAAATTTAATAACAAATCTAGTAGTATATGAACCGTGAAGATGATCTGATATCAAATTAATAAAAGTCAGTTTACAAAACTTTTTCAAATTTTTAATTTTGCAAAAAATGTTATTTTTCTATTTGGAAATTAAGAACAGATTGGTATTTTCTCAAAATTTGAAAACAAATTTGTGAAATTTTTGGTAAAAAGTAGCATCTTAAAAAACAAGCTTAGTAATTAATTAAAATCAAAATACTAATACTATAATTTTGAACCACTCGTTTGGAGCTTACATATTATTAATTTTTTTTATTATAATTTTAATTTGTTCTATACGTTTATTTAAATTAGTTTTCTTGCCCAAAATCCTCTGTAAATTTACGCAGTTTAATTAAATCATCATCGTTAACTGTAGGCTTTGTACGCAACAATAATTTTAACATATCACATATTGTAACAGGTTGTTCGAATAGTTTTTTGTAAAATTTTTCAATATATCGATTTTTTAAAATTTTATCGATTTTTCAAAATTTTATCGAGTTTTCAAAATTTTGCTGATTTTTCAAAAAACTTATCGATTTTTCAAAAAATTTATCGATTTTTAAAAAATTTATCGATTTTTCAAAAATTTATTGATTTTTCAAAAACTTATCAATTTTTCAAAAATTTGTAAATTTTTAAAAATTCGTCAATTTTTTAAAAATTTATCAATTTTCAACAATTATCTTAATTTTTGCATTAAAAATACAAAAATTGTTTTTTCGTTTTTTGTTTATCAATTTTTTTTAAAAATTTATTGATTATTATAAATTTTTATAAAACATCGATTTTTCATAAAATTAAAAAAAAAAAAAAATTAAAAATATTTCAAAATTTTCGATTTTTTTATATAAAGTTTACATAATTTTAGCAATTTTTATATTTTGTACCCGACTAAAAAAGATGTTATATAATCATATATCACCATATATAAACCCATATATACGTCCATATCTAATTTGATCCGAATATTGGAATATATAATTATATCAAGCGAGATAAGCATGTTATCTCACCTGATACAATTTGATCCGAAAAATGGGTCTATCTAATTGCATCAAATTATATATAAATACATATAATTTGATGAAGATTTTCAAAGAAAATTTTAGTAAATATTGTTGAGATCACTTATTTCATTCATATTAAATACTAATGCTTAATGTTTAGAAAAATGTTTGCTAATAAACTTGGAAATAGCTGACAAAATAAAACAACACAAATTAAAAATTTGTCGGAACAACTTTTTCTAGGTTAGAGTTTTTGTCTTTCTTACAAAATGTGGGTCTTTCTTATAAAATAAAAAATTGGTTTGGTAGTAAAGTGAGGTGAAATGAGGTATCGTAAAGTTAAATCTATTTTCAATAGATTTTCTTATTTCAAATCTACTTCCAAACTAAGTATTTGTGTATACTATCACTAGTTGAAAGTAAACAGCTGACACGATACTACCAGACTAAAGGCTCCATTAGTCTTTGCGTTCCGTGACGGTTCTGTAATGTGCCGTGCCGGATGGCTCTTTTGTGTAGTTAGTCTTTTCCGTAACAACGTATCAGCTGTTTAATGTTGTTTTTCTTAGCAGAGCTCTGCGCCAACCAGATTAATTGGTTACGGTGGCTAAATAAAAAAATTGCAGCGGCGGCTTAAAACTGGCTGTGAGCCAAAAGCTGATCGGCTAGCCAACTTTAAGTTGACACATACAAAACATCGGCTTAACGGTAAAAAAAGAAAATTTAAAAAAATATATACTATTTTTAGATTATTATCGTGTAAAAAAATTTTCGACGGCGGCGGTTACAAAAATTAGACGGCGGCTCGGCTTAGCCGGTTTAAGCCATTCGTTTCAGATCTCAAAATAGCAGCTGTCAACTCACTGTCACTTAACGGTAAACAAAAATTCTGTTTTCAACAGGTTCATCCGGCACGGCACGTTACATTACAGACAAACTAACGACTCAAATGCTTTTTCATAGAACAAAAACAAATCAGCTGATTCGTCACGGCACATTACGTACAAACTAATTATACCTTAATGGAGCCTTTAAACCATATGAATTTAAACATATGTTTTTATTTTTAAATTTAAAGTAAAAATATTTATTTCGGCCTTTAATTCCACAATATAAAAAAAATTTTTTCCCTTATTTAGTTTTTTAACCCTTAAATGCATGATCTCTTCTATTTTAATAATTTTTTTAATATATGATTTCTAAAGGCGTGTACATTTCAAGAAAAATACCAAAAAAAATTATTTTTAAAAAAGGTGGTTTTTATTGAAAAATATGTTTTTTTGCCAAATAGCTAAATTTTTAATTGATTATTTTAACGTATATGAAAAAAAAAACAAAAAAAATTGGCAAAATTTATTGTGGCCAAAATGAATTTTATTGCGAGAATATCACTTTATATATTTAAACAGATATTTTTGAATATTACACTTTTTGTAAAAAAAAACGCGTTTTAGATTTTTCACAAATATACAGAGCAAAACCAAGATTTTTACTCTAAATGTTTAAAAATTCTGCGCTAAACTATAGGAAGACAATGTACAGAAAGGGCCCCCAATGCCCAAAAATGTAGTTTTGTGCATCAAGTGGGTTTTTTTTTATTCAAAAACCGGTATGTTGCCAAATGGCTACACCACGCATTTAAGGGTTAAAATTATTTTTAGTTTAATAAAGAGTATTTTGCCAACTATTTGAAAAATATACGTTAAATTCAATTATGAACATTTATTTATATATATGTCAAAGTGCAAAATTCAAAACCAGATCCACAATTTCGGAGTTTTTTTTTAATTTTTATAGTGTCAGATAAATGTATACATGAAATTAATACAATTTTATATTAACTTTGTTATATATTTTGATATAGGATTGTTTAGAGAAGCTTATACGCCATTATATATAATTATATATAGACTATATTTGCAGATCTCTTAATATCTTTTAATATATAACGTCATATCAAACATATTTATAAAACCAAAGTGTTAATATAAATATATATGGTCATATAAAGCCACACATATAAACATTTATAATTATATCAAATAATATAAAATTATATGAAAACTTTTTTAGTCGGGTAGTATATTATGCTAAAAAGTACCAAAAACCTGCCTTTTCTAAATAGTATAAAAACCCGGTCTATACCGTAAAGACCGGGTAGACCGAAAGACCGGTCGAACGGTATTAAAACCCGGTCGACAGGTTCTGACCGTAGCCTCTAATATGTTTTGGTTTGTAATAAAACATTTTAGTTTCCAAAATTTACAAAACAATATGTTTACTAGGGTATTCAATTAATCGGCTTTTTATTTTAATCGATTAATCGTGCAAATAATTATTCGGGTTTCTTTCTTAACCGGTTAATCGAACAAAATTTTAAAATTAATCGATTAATCGAAAAAATTTTCTGCAAAATAATATACATACACTTGTTGTTTTTTTAATAAATTTATGTAAAAAAGGAACAAAAATAAACTCTTCTGAAATTCATAAAAATTTAAAAAAATTGTATTAATTGAGATCAGATTTTGTCATTATTTTTTCTGTCCCCTAAGGAGTGAGATCATAAAAATGTTAACACACATAAAGTTAAATAAAAAACAAACCACTGAATCTTAAGACTTCAAACCAAATTTTTATTAAATGAAATTTAATATAAAATCAAACAAAAAAACCGCATGGAATTCTAACCACTACGAACAAAGTTATCCACTTTTTCCGGAAACGCTCCCATTAAGGCTTTTATGGTAGTTTCTGTCACCTTTTTGGAGCAGATGGTCCATCTACGTTTGAAATCTTGCATGTCCTGGAAGACCTTTTTTGTGCCCTTTAATTCTCTTTTAACAAGAGCCCAATATCTCTCCACTGGGCTGAGCTCCGGGCAGTTTGGTGGATTTGCCTCTCTTGGTACAAAAACCACATTATTATCATTATACCATTCCAGCGCTTTCTTGCTGTAGTGACAAGATGCTAAATCGGGCTAAAAGTAAGTGGATACATTGTGCTGACTGAAAAATGGAAGAAGTCTCTTCTGCAAACACTCCTTGATATAAATTTCGCTGTTTAGAGCCAGATGTCACAAATGACTGGCTTCTTTGGCCGCAGCTACATATGGCTTGCCATACTAGCAATTTTTTAGGGAATTTCGTTTGCTTTTTCGACCTAAATTTTTCCGCAAAAATTCCTCGAACATCGGAAACATAATATTATTGACCAGGGAGCTGCGAAAAATCAGCCAGGCATAAGTTTCGTCGTCCATTACACAAAGTTGTATTTTTCTATAAAATTTGATTTCAATTTTCGAGCTCTGGTTTTGGCTTCCAAATTTTTAAGAGCATTTCTATCGGGAACTTTTTGAACTTTGTAGGACTTTAGTCCTGCCTTACGTTTCACTTTACGTGTTGGAGCTCTCTTAAGGATGCTTTTAACTTTATATGCCTTACCAATGTTACGATAACCAGTCGTTGTTGCTGTTCCCGGCTTCCTTTCAATTGTTAGGTGTTTCAGATATCTTTTTACCACTTTTGAAACTGTTTGGCGGCATACATTAGTCTCTTTTGCAATTTTTTTGTATGTCCATGTTTGGTTTCGTTGAAAATATTTAATTATTTTTGAACACACTTTTCTTTCATTGTCCATTGTGTAAAAAATTGCAAATTAAAACTCATGATGTAAATTAATTTATTAACTGACATATTTTTAAAATGTAAATTGCCGAAAAAAATATGAGAAGCTTTAAATCAAAGTTATAGGCAAAAATGTGTGTTAACATTTTTATGATCTCAATCCTTATAAGACCCCGTACATTAATTTGTATCTCTTTCACATGCATTGCATACATAAAAACGTAACTGTAGGGAGGAATTCTGTTAAGAATTGATTTTCCCTCTACGTTTCCGTACTTCCATCCCTTTATTGTATTCAGAGTAGTGAGCACAAGCTTTACTACATTGAGCATTAATTATAATTAATAATTATAAAAATCATTATTTACAGTAATTATTAATGCTTTCGTTTGATATCAACGTTTAAATAATTTAAAATTTATAACACTACTTTACTAGATAAGTTACAATTACTACTCTGTTAGTAATTTGGAAGATGACAAAGCAAACTGTGATAATTTTATATTGCTTTTGTTTTTTTCTTCGGGATTATTGTTTATTAACGCTCCTACTTGAAAACATGAAATTCTCATTGAGTTGAATCTAACAAATATTTCTAGAAATTTTAAAAGGTCGTCCCTTAATTATTTTCTTAGGCCAGAATGAAATCCGGATGGGTACAAGCCTACAGCAAATTATTTATCACAATTTTTTAAAAAAGTTTTGAGATTTTAGCACATTTACTTTAATAAAAAAATTCTATTTTTTAAACATTTTTGTAATTTTCTACCAATTTCGGTTAATCGATTAATCGCATGAAATTATTCGATTTATTCGTTATTCGAAATTTGGACATTTTAATTATTCGAACAATTTTTGAGAAAAATTGTTCGATTAAGCGAATAACAATTAATCGATTGAATACCCTAATATTTACCTACAATTACCGAATCAATCGTTCACAAAATGCATGTATCACTAATAATAAAAAGTGAATATACAAAGTGTTGCCAGAATTAAAAACAAAATTAATAAATTTTTATTGTATGTTTTTGAATAAAATTTTTTAGTAAAGGTTTAATAGAGATAATGAATGCTTTAGCAAATTCATGTTTTAAAGCTAAAATAAGAAGTTTTTTATTAAAATTTAAGTCGAAAAATCTGTCAATAGTACTAAATGAGTCAGACGACTACCATAGTACTTTTGAGGTTCCAATAGTACCACAAAGAGTACTATAGTACTATCTTTATCATCTCTGTGTGTATTTGAGTATATTCGGCGCTTGAACAAAAACGAAGGGTTATTCGGGTGTTCATTACGTTTGATGGTATTGCCAACGAGGATATATTATAGGAGGGGCAAAACTCTTCAGTCACAACAAAAGACAAAACCAACAAACATCAAACAGGGAACCCGACGAGTTGCCAGGGATTTATTGTGTATTGTCGTAAAATTAAACAGATAGTAGGGAAGCAAGGTAAAAAATAACCAAAAATACTGGAAATAAAAACATTTTAATGATTGAATAAAAATATTTACTTTTTTAACCCTGGGAAACCGACCCTGACAGACAAAATCATACTCATTCCATGCTACTCTTACGTACTCAACTGGTACTCTTTTTTTTTTGTTCACAAGCTGTCCCCAACTCAGTTTACAACCAAAGAGGAAATATTCCCTTATTTAAGGGAATTCTTGATATGAAATTGCAGAAATTTGGTTTGGAAGTACAGAAATTGGTTTAATGAATTTTGAATACGGATGAATTGAAAGAAGTTACTTTCAACTTTTTCAGTATTATTTTTTGAGAAAAATATTTAACCGTTGCCTAATATTCGCTTAAGAAAAGAAATGAGACGATGTCTCTTTGCTGGTTAAATAAGTTCTGTTTATTTAATCTAGTTGTTCCTCTATTTATAATATTTTCAATACACATAATATCCCTACGGGAAATTTTAACAAACTGTCACCGAACTGGCCCCTTTATATGAAATAGACTGGTCACTTTTACATGGCGTTGTCATAGGAGGGGGAAATTGACCCCTTGTGACATGTCACAAGACAAATCCTAGGACAGGTTACTGAACTCTCATAAAAAACAAAGTTCAGGGACCTGTCCTGGGATTTGTTTTGTGACATGTCACAAGGGGTCAATTTCCCCCTCCTATGACAACGCCATGTAAAAGTGACCAGTCTATTTCATATAAAGGGGCCAGTTCGGTGACAGTTTGTTAAAATTTCCCGTAGGGATAATATGTAACACAGGTAGGTGATCGTTTATCGGTGCCTGATGTTTCTTCCTAAACACAGAATAAGTTTTTATCTGTTTCATAGGAAAGGTTCTAAAAGATTATATTGCTAATACATTTGGTTATTATTATTAATTATGGGTTTTTCCCTTATGTGATAAGACTTAAAAATACATTTGGTCAATATTGCCAATTATGGGTTTTTCTCTTATGTGATAAGACTTAAAAATACAAGATACTTAATATAATTATCCAAAAGGGAGTTTCCGCTCATTCGTAGAGTGAGTTGATATAACACCCCCAGACGAAGATGCTTGCCCGGTTCCCAAAGGGATTAAGGGTAAGTTAACGGTAACTCCAGGTTGCTTAACATTCTTATTTCGGATTTTGACATAAATTAGATACAAATTATGGTAATAATTATTATTACAATAATAGAGATAGATACATTTTGAATTTTTTTCATGTTGTTTTAACTCCCTGATTTTCTATATTTATACCCTACACCACTATGTGGTCAGGGTATTATAAGTTTGTGCTGATGTTTGTAACACCAAAAAATATTGGTCGTAGACCCACCTTATAGTATACCGATCGGTTCAGAATTTTTTTTTATTTCGATTTAACGATGTCCGTCCGTCCGTCTGTCTGTCTGTCCATGCAATCTTGTGCGCACTCTACAGGTCGCAAATATTAAGATATTTTGATGAAATTTGGTACGCAGACCTATGTTGGCCCAAGGACGAACAAGTTTGATTTTGGTGAACATCGGTCCATGTTTAGACCTATTGCCCATATAAGGGTCCTACCAAAATTATACTGTTTATACGCTGCAGGTCGTAAATATTAAGATATTTTGATGAAATTTGGTACACAGACCTATATTGGCCCAATAACGCAGCCTATTGATTTTGGTGAACATCGGTCCATGTTTAGACCTAGTGCCCATATAAGGGTCCTACCAAAATTATACTGTTTATACGCTGCAGGTCGCAAATATTAAGATATTTTGATGAAATTTGGTACATAGACCTATGTTGGCCCAAGGACGAAGCCTATTGATTTTGGTGAACATCGGTCCATGTTTAGACCTAGTGCCCATATAAGGGTCCCACCAAAATTATATTGTTTATACGCTGCAGGTCGCAAATATTAAGATATTTTGATGAAATTTGGTACACAGACCTATGTTGGCCCAATAACGCAGCCTATTGATTTTGGTGAACATCGGTCTATGTTTAGACCTAGTGCCCATATAAGGGTCCTACCAAAATTATACTGTTTATACGCTGCAGGTCGCAAATATTAAGATATTTTGATGAAATTTGGTACATAGACCTATGTTGGCCCAAGGACGAAGCCTATTGATTTTGGTGAACATCGGTCCATGTTTAGAACTAGTGCCCATAGAAGGGTCCCCCCAAAATTATATTGTTTATACGCTGCAGGTCGCAAATATTAAGATATTTTGATGAAATTTGGTACATAGACCTATGTTGGCCCAAGGACGAAGCCTATTGATTTTGGTGAACATCGGTCCATGTTTAGAACTAGTGCCCATATAAGGGTCCCCCCAAAATTGGCTTGGTTACAAACTGCAGGTCGCAAATATTAAGATATTTTAATGAAATTTGGTGCACTGACTCACATTATAGAAAATTTTGACATAAGCCCCATTTTAACCCATTCGAATTTCGGATCCAAACAATACACCAGACTGGTGTAGGGTATTGTATAGTCGGCATGCCCGACTTTAACCTTTTTACTCGTTTTATAATGAAGTTGTTCTAAAGTTAAAGGTGAATCATTAGTTGTTATGTTTCTAATAGGATTAGGTACAATTATTCTATTAGAATAACCTTTCCTGTTATACCATTTATCTAGATAAATTTGGCAGTCTTCAATATATATTAAATAGTTTCCATTCAGGGTGAGTGGGAATTCATTACATGTGTGATTTACTTTAAAATTTCCATTAATTACTATAATCGCGTTAACTCCAATTTCCATAATCTCTGTTAAAGTATTGGTTTCATAATTACAATGCATATGGTTTTTGTTAAATATGTGTTGAATACAATTATCTTTCTCTTCCTTTAGGTTAGATATTTTGTTAGTTTTTTCATACACCAATAAAAATACGTAGTTGATGATCACTACTTTTCCCACTATGGCATAGGTGAAATAACCCTCACTATATCATAGTGAACAAGAAGTAGTAAAAGACAACTAGGTTTAATAGAAATACAAACAACGACTATGTGAGAAGTTATTGAAAACGATTTTGTAGTAGAAATTATTGGAATTTAAAATATAGTAAATATCCACTATGGTTGATGAGGACTACAAATATGGCCATATACATAGGTTTCGATTTTAGCAATTGCAAATTTTTACACTTTTTAACTTTTTATTTATGTGAATACATGCTTTATATATTATATTAAAATCCATTTTCAGCTTGCCCACATTTTTATTTGCGATTTTCTTTATTGGTTTGATGTTTCCTTCTGGAGTTTTATTGCAATCTTCTAATTGCATTGATTTCACTTTTAATCTCTAAAATATAGGATTATTGTTAAAAAATGTACGCTTAAAATGACAAAACAATTTTACCTTCAAGAAAATATAAAAATATTTGGGGTTTTATATCGTTAATATTTTTAGTTTTCTTTTTAAAATTTCATTGACAATTTCAAATTGTTTTTATTTTCATATTACAGGGCAACTAGAAAATATCATTTCTCAACCTTTTCCATAGTTGTTGTTGAATATGATAGTTGATTTAAAGAAAATTTAAATTAACTATGAGTTTTGTTAACTATGCTACCATGTAATTTTTTGGGTGTAGATTATATTATCTTTCATTAAGTAGTTCCTATTAACTAGGGTTAACTGTTTTTTGTTAAAATTACACCCTCAAAATCGGTTGGAATTCGGTTGTTGCAATAGAAATGAGGTTGTCTCAACTGAAAAGAGGTTGTTTTAACCGAAATGAGGTTGTCGCAACTGAATTCAGTTGTCACAACTGAAATTCGGTTACAACGGCCGAATTATGTTGTATCAACCGAATGAAGGGGGTTGGAGCAACCGAATTTGTAAAAATTTGGTTGTCACAACCGAATGTTTTATTAGCGAGGTTGTTGCAACCGAATTTATTTTTAATAGGGTTGTTGCAACCTCACAATTCAGTTGTAGCATCCGAATTGAATTTTGAGCACAAAACAAATTGAAAT
This sequence comes from Leucophora obtusa, assembly GCA_949987735.1. Lineage (NCBI taxonomy): Eukaryota > Metazoa > Arthropoda > Insecta > Diptera > Anthomyiidae > Leucophora > Leucophora obtusa. The sequence goes on along the minus strand of OX465295.1, from coordinate 254,247,091 downwards.
TGTTCTTTATTAATAAACAAAACTTCAAAAATAGAAAAAAAAAATAAAACAACATTTTTAAAGAGAAAGGGGAAAATATCATAAAATTCACGTAAATTAGCGAATAAGGTTCGTATTAAATACAAGTCTAAACTGCATATTATAATCTTAATACTGAAAATTACTTTTTCTTCCAAAAATTATTATTGAATAGTGCAAATAATGTTGCTACAAAATATAGATCATTATGGATTAGCGAGGTAATAGAACTTATTTGGCGGTGATTGTATTAGCATACACAAGTATTTACATATGTGCCTGCTGTAAAAAGTTTTATTTTGTGAAAGCTATTAATGCGAGAACATTCTTAATCCGAAACTACCCTCTGGTGTTCTGATGTTTTTTGGTTTTAAATACTAATCAAAATTTTGCAATTTCCCTCACCGATTCAAGTGGTGTGAGTGCTGGGTTTCATAATAAGTGTCGCCTTTTTGAAAGTTATCTGATCTCTTAACTCTTTCAGATTCCTTGTGGTTAACGATGTTTTAACTGAACTGATCAGTCGCAGCTATCTTGAATATACAACGATTCGATGAGGAATTATTTGAAGGTTGTTGCAACCGCACGATACGGTTAGTAAGAAAGTCTTATATTTATTAAGAATAAAAATTCTTTTCAGTAGGTACTCTTTTGGAAGAAAGATAACTAAAAGCTACTTTTGGGACAATGTTTCTGAAGAGTATAAAATTTTGTAGCCTTTAAAAAATCACCCTTTCTTTAAAATAGTTCAGAGATCACTAATAACGTCTTACTTTTTGCAATATTTCTTCTAGACATTTGAAAAGGATATTTCTTTAAGTTCTACCAAGGAAGCTCTCACAAATAAAAACAATCATTGCGCTGCAATTTCAATGCACTATTGCAAACGTATTTGGGTCCTTAATCTAATCTAGTGTAATCTAAAAGAATGGCAATTAAAAAATGCCAGTGTCGCTCAGTTTTTCCAGACCAATTTCTTCAGTCGCGTAAATAACTATTAAAATATTTGTATGGGAGCATGTCCTTAATTTGGGATACTGGAATTTATTTTTGGAAAGTGTTAATGTAATGTTGAAAATATGTTTTCTTGAGGAATTCCAAAGTGGTACATACAGAATTAAACTTTCTATATAAAAGCATCAAAAGTAGATTTATCCAAAGGATTACTAAATAGAATCTATTTTTATTTTCTAATATAATACTTACCTGATCTTTGTCAATTTCTTATTTTACTTTCATATTTATGTAAATTTCGTAATTGTATTTCATTTAAAAAATAAATATATGTATAAAAATATAAGAAATGAGGTTTTACTGCAAAAAATATTTTAGTAATTTAGTTAAGTTAATAGAAAATATCGGTTAAGGCAACCCCGCTCTTCAAAGTATTCGGTTGTCGCAACCTCAAAATAGGGTTGCTACAATACGAATTCGGTTGCCATAACCCCACAGTTCGGTTGTCACAACTTTAAAATTCGGTTGCCCCAACCGAATTCGGTTACCACAACCTCTATATTCAGCTGCCACAACCGAATTCGGTTGTCGCAACCCCGAATTTCGGTTGTGACAACTCCACATATGAGGTTGCTGCAACCTCGTCAATTCGGTTGGAACCAAATTCGGTTGGGACAACAAATTTTTTTGCTGGGTGTAGGTATTGGTTGTATAACAATTTCTTTATAGTTGTTTTGATTCATGTTAGGTACCTTAATTATAAAAATGATGTTTTTTTGTTGGGTCGCAACATCTAATTCGATGTTTTCCATTTTTTCCAATGTAATGTTAAAGTCATTAATTTCCTTATCCGTTAGTATGTCCCTGTTTAGTGTTCGCAATTTTGAAGCCAATAGCAATTCTCTAGCTTGTTCAATCAATTTCCCGACATATTGAATTTCGTATCTGAGGTAAGCTTTGCGTGAATCTGTTGTAGTTTGATTGATTAATTCCATATTTTGTATAAGTAATTTAGTCTGTAGGTTTTGCAAATTTGTTAATGTTTTTAATTGTTCGTCAAAATGAGCATTGATTTTGATTTGTTTGTTTGATTGTTCGATTACGTTATGATTATTAAGAGTATTGATTCTAAGTTTTTCTTCAATTTCCGTCCTGTCCGGACAGGTATTTTAATCATGTTGCAAAGATATTGATTAGTCCGCGTTTAGCACAGGATCTGGGTATTAAACTCAATAATTGTAGTTTAGGTGTTTCATTTGATGTTGTAAATATGCGTCATCTAGTGTCGTTATTTCGAATTCTAATGTGTTAATGTAAGTTAAATAATCTTCAGTTTTGAATATGTGTAATATTTTCGAGTAATTTTGAATTAAGGATATCTCTCCTGTTTGGATGATAGTGAATCCATTTCCTTGATTAAGGTCGGTTGTTAATAGCTTTTGTGCTGCAGCTAGGTTGATCATCAATAGGATCGATAAGAACTTCCAAAGATCTGGAAATATATTTCCTTTGTTTAATGAATTGATCCTTATGAAATTCTTGATTATTATTAGTGTATTTTTTATTATCTGTTTTCTTTGCGTTAACTTTCTTTACTTTCTGATCTAATTTGTTTTTGTATGTCTTCACATAGTTAGAGTTTATCTCTTCATTCTTTCTATTTTTGTTTCTATATTCACGTTTTTTTCTTTTTTTATCTTCCATTCTTTCAAATATTTCTTGAAGGTTTATTTTAATGGAAAAATGTAAGTCTATAGGTTTATAGGGTAGTGAGGTGAAGTAAATTATTATAATTGCTTAAGGCTTGTATTGGTAAATCTATATTTATATTGATATCATTTTCTATTTCTCTAATCTTTAATATTCGTATTTATCATTTAAATTTATTTTTAAGCGTTATTAAGAATCTTCTGTATTGTTACAACGAAGAGCTACTAATTTGTCAACTGTAATCTGATCTAATATTTGCGCTATTAGTTCAGGGTTTAAGTTTTCATAATTGTATGTTGTTCTTCTGTTTGAGAATACTATTTCCTTTTCAATATTACTTTCAATTCCACTTTTAAGGACAATTTGGTTAGAAAAACTTTGGAAAGGTTTCTCGGTAGTTTTGAATAAGTCCATACTATCCTCTTCGGCGGAATGTATGGTTTGGTCATCATCATCAGGGATGATAGGAATATTGAATATTAAATTCATATTCATTGAGTTTGATTTTCCATCGGATAAGTTTATAATTAGGTTCTTTGAGATTGGCTAACCATATGAGTGGTTTGTGATCTGTTTGAAGATCGAACTTTCTTCCATAGAGGTAATGTCTAAATTGTTTTACGGCCCATACTATGGCTAGAGTTCCTTTTCTATAGTTGAATAGTTGCATTCATGTTTATTCAACGTCCTAGATGCAAATGCTAAGGGTCCGTGTTTTTGAGATAAAACCGCGCCTAATGCATAATTACTTGCATCTGAAGTTAGAATAAATTTTCCATTAAAGTCGGGGTATTTTAGAACCATGTTCGACATTAATATATTTTTAAATTTTTCGAAAGCTTCTTTATAGTCCTTATCATTTACATTGATAATTGAAGCCTTTTTAAGGCGGATTGTCAAAGGTTTAGCTATCTTCGCATAATCAGGTATAAATTTACGATAATAACCACTGAGTCCGAGGAAACTTTGTATTTCCTTAATGTTTTCGGAATAGTTTGACGTTTTATGCCATCTTTTGTGACTATGTGTCCTAAGAATTCGGTTTCCTTCTTTAAGAAATTTGATTTATTTAAACATATTTTGAGGTTTGCTTTCCTCAATGTTTTGAATATTCTTTCCAAATTATCGATGTGTTCCTGTAGTGAAGTTGAGAAGACCAAGATGTCATCCATGTACACGACACAGATTCTATTTACTTGTTCCCTTAAAACGTTATTCATCATTCTTTGGAATGTCGCCGGAGCGTTTTTCAATCCAAAAGGCATTCTTGCAAATTCAAAATGTCCGTTGTGAGTTGTAAAGGCAGTTTTTTCTCTATCTTCCGGTTCTACTTCTATTTGATAAAATCCTTTAGTTAGATCTAAAGTTGAAAAATAATTTACTCGTCCTAGCTTGTCTAAGACGTCGTCAATTCTAGGGATAGCATATTTATCTTCTCTAGTGACTTGGTTTAATTTTCGGTAATCAATGACTATTCGCCACTCTTTGTTACCTTCTTTGTCCTCTTTTTTAGGAACAATCCATATAGGAGCATTATATGGGGAAATACTATGTCTAATAATGCCTTGTTCTAGCATTTCATTCATCTGTTTTTCCACTTCTTTAGTATGGGTAACAGGATATCTATAGGTTTTGGTATAGATTGGTCCGGAAGGTCCAGCATCAATTTTGTGTTTAAAGGTCAAATCGTCACCTTTCTCATAGAAAACGTCTTCGTGGTTATGAATCAAAATTTTTATTGCTTTTGATTCTTCTGAATTAAGATGCTCATTAGTCCCTAAATATTCGATATTGAATAATTCTGGTAGTTGATTTAAATCTTTTGGGAGTATTTCCTCTGAATATCCTTCATAATACAATGGGAAAGTTTTTTTCGTTGATTTTAATCTGTTTTGTTTCATAATTAATTAAGGAGTTATTTCGTTTTAACGTTAGATGTCCTAAAAGACCGTTAAAAAATTCGTGGAATTTATAGAGTCCAAAAGTAGTGTCCGAATTTAAAGGGACTTGAATATTATTTTTGGGAATTGTGCCTTCATGGGTAATATGAAAATTTCCTGAAGCGGTTTTAATTTGAATGGGTTTATTTAATTTTTTAATGAATTTAGGTGGACATTGGTCCAAATTGAGAAAATTTTCAGTAGATCCTGTATCAATTAGTAATCTAAGATTTCTTGTTTGTCCTCTGAGTAAAATATAGGGAAGTCCAAGTCGTTTGTCCCTCAGAGAGGCTGGTCCATGAAAAATTTCCTGATTCGTAAGTTTCTACAATTTCGTCTTTATTTTGGTCAACATTACTTTTATAGTAAAGTGTTGTTTTTTCAAACGCGTCATATAGACCAAATACAATTAATATTGTCATTAATATGTTTTTTTATTAATTCTAATTTAGTAGGTTTGAGGTTAAAAATAAGAATAAAACTTAATCAAAAGTTATAAACACATTAAATTTGCAAATCAGACTAGATCTAGCTGCCTTTTTATGGACAGGCTTCATCAGTGATCTTCCATTAAATTGTATTATTGTTCATATTTTTATTGTCAGATTGCCTCTATATGAATAATTTCAGAAGTGATCAAACAGACATATACAAACATTCTACTTCAGATTTTCTCTGTTTATCTTCTTATTTCCTCCGTGTCACCTTTTCACAAATATTGTCACAAATATTGACGTATGGTTTGTACGTACAAGTGCAGGCAATTTGTGTACATTGGAGACGGACAGCCAACAGGGCTGTAATTTGTACACTTACAATTACATTCCGTTTTTGGGGTTTGATGATGATTTTGTCTTCTAGTTTGGGTTGTGGTTGTGTCCATTGGTTCTGGTTGTGGTTGCTGAACATAATGTTGTTGTAGGTGAGACCTCTGTTGCCAATTAGGGTTATTACCTCTATGTTGTTGGTTATGCTGAGGGTTGTATATTTTTGGTGTCCAATTTCTGTTGAGCTGTTGGTTTGGATTGCTCTTGGGTTGTCCGTTTTGTTGTTGGTTATTTTGATGATTACTTGTTGTTGTACGCTTTCTTTTTTCCTCTGTTAGAAATCCTGATTGAGATAATTCATGGATGGCTTCTTCCATTGTTTTTGGTTTTAAAGCACATAATACTGTTCTCATGTTTACTGGTAATCTTGTCATAAAGATTTTTAGAGCTGTTTGGATATTTCTTTGAATATCTTGAAGGTTTCCTTCTTGTCTGGATTTTTGATTCAGCATTGCTAACTTGTGTAATATGAAGTTGTAGTAGTCTAGGGTATTACCTCAATATTGTGCTGCTCTCAGTTCTTCGTATAGTTGATCGGACGTTTGAAATCCTCCGAAATTAGTTTCTAGCATTGATTTTATGTCTGTCCAGTTGTTTAAATGTGGATGTATTTCCATTGCTCTTCTAGCTTTTCCAGTTAGTTTAGATTTTACGATGTTAATGCACATTCTTTGAGCTTGTGCATTATAGGCCAAGAGTGTGGGTAAAATATCATCGACGTTGGTACAAAAGGTTGACAAATCTTCTTTTCTACCATCGAATCCCTGCATTTTTTCCAAATACGTTAGTGGATTGATGTCAAGCGCTGTTCCTTGTCCTCCACCTGCTACTGCTGCTAGGGCAGGATTTCGTGGGTTGACCGACATTATTCGTTATAGATTTTATTTTCGATAAATCTTTTTTACGAATTTTATACTTTTGTTAATTTTAGCTTAACAAGTATTTCGTTACTATTATTTTCACTAATTTAAACTACAAACAATTTTGAGTGTGTGATTGCAAAATGCTCCCAATATTATCATATTATAGTCTTACATATTATTTTCCTATGATCCCTATAGTATTCTCCCAGCATTCTGCTGAAGTTGAATGTTTTTATTGACAATAGGATATATATTTATTCAATGGCTAATTTACACATTTAAGTAAAGTCATAATTAAATTATTTTTGTAACCACTAAAAATTTATACATTTTTCAAATTTAAGAACTTCTCACACCTACGATGAAATTTTTTTATGTTTCCGACCAATCTTCAAAAAGTAATGGTGGCTAAAGCTTTACTGTGGATATTTGATTAAATTTCTGAACCTTTTAATTTTACATCGCCGATCCAGCACTTTGAAGTATTTGGTTAAACACAAATTAATTGTGAAAAGGTAGATCAAAATTCAGCGGAGATCTACCATAGTTGAAAAATTCAACAAGCGGGGCACCCGGTTCTAGATAAACGGCTAGCACCACTGGATTCAGCGTACTCGAATTAGTTTTACTCGATTTTGCCGATTCGTGCACAGTATTACTTTCACTGCCATTGCAGAGTGTTATCCTTTGGACGAAATCGTTTTTTATAATTCCCAGAAAAGCTTCCGGGTTTGATTCTCAACCCTAGCTATTCCAGAACTGGTTCTATTAAAAAATGATACCACAAAATTTGTAACATAACCCGTTACACAGAAATCAAATGTGTATTATAACTGACAAAGAACTGGTTCTAGAATTTTTTTACACTTTGCTGTGATAGAACCGGTGGCTTGTGGAAAAAAAATTATCGATGATACAATAGAACCCATAGCAGAACAGGTTCTGATGAAAAATAGTTGCGAAAGTGGTTCTTTGAACTTAATAATTTTCTGGGTTTCTGTATATAACTTTTTAGTTCAACTAGAAATTAGCCCCTGTGTTTATAAATCGAACGGAATTATTCCTCTAGAGGAATTGTGTGTATTTTGTTTTTGTTACAATAACAAAATACACAACTCAGGCGCAATTATTCCGCTTGCTTTATAAAAACAGGGGGTTAATATATTATCACTTACTGTTATGGTCCGATCGATTCCTTGTTCTTTAAAATGTCAGTTATTTCAAATGTCTTTTCTTACTTATACTTGATAAGTTATGTTTGTACTAGAAAAGGAAATGATTTAATTCTTATTTAGGTATACGTATATTGTTTTTTTATATTTTTTTTTAAATTTTTTTTAGTACTTATACTAAAACAAACTTTTATAATTAATATGTTGTTAATATCATTCTGGAGTAAGAAAATAACTTTAATAAAACAGCATAAAAATAAGAACAATTTAACATACACACACAAAAAACAAAAAAAAAACTCAAATATACATAAGTAGGAACAGTTTTAACGCTTTTCATGTTTTGAATATTCAATGAGCTTCAAAAACAAACGATTATCATGTTTATCTTTAAACTAAATGGGACTATACCATGCATTGGGCTATATACATGAATATCGAAACATTTATCATTATTTATTTAAAAAAAAAGTTCATAAATTTATAATTGTAATACCTGCCGAAATTCATATAGTAGTATACCATGAAATCGTGACCGCATGCATAACGTATGCGTAATTGAAATGGCATGCATTGTCAGGCATAACATGCGTTTGATACATGCTGAGATTGATTGGTAGTGTCCGACAGAACAGTTCGGCCAAAAAAATGTATTTGGTCGGAATTTGGTATGTTGAAGCATTATGGATAAATTTTGATGGAAAAATGTTTGTTTGCCCCGATTAGAATGGATTTTAAGTGTCAAATTTAAGGAAAAGTCGGGAGTTAAGCAATAAATTCACTGTTCGGCCGCCGAAAGTTCGGCCAAATTGAAAAATGTTCGGCGGCCGAACAGTTAATTTTATGGCTAAACTACGGAGTTTTAAATTTAATTAAATTTGACACTCAAAATCGAATTAAATCGACAACAACAACAACATTTTAGTAGTATGAAAATTTCTCCACAGTGCTTTCAAATAACAGAAAATCGACCAAATGTCACTTTTTGGCCGATCTGTTCGGTCGGATACTATTGATTGGTGAATGAATGATTGAATTGTAATCAAAGAATTATGAAGGGGGGGAGGTACATTGGAAGAAGAGTTACATGCCACAGTCAACGCAAACATAATATAATCTAAATGTTTTAATAACATGCTTCATTTGTAAATGTTTTACCATACACTATGCCACATTCGTATATACTTATAAGCAAAAAGTCAATAATAAGAAAGCAAACATACGAGTAGATTTGCAAAAAATCTGAATATTTGTTTGTGAAACATGTGAAAATTTAAATATATATGATTATACATGGGAATATATGATCCTATTGTCTATGTATAGTATATAGAAGTAATATGATCGTATATCATGTATAATCATATATTGAACTATGCATTCACGTATATAATCATGTAAGCTCATGTATGATCAATAAAAATATATATGAACATACATGAGCGCAATTTTGATTTTTTGGCCATTAAAAATATGGATCATTTGTTAACTTATTTTAATCTGCCACCATTTTGATTAAAATGGGATTTTGGTGTATCTCCTAAACCATTAGAGATATAAACTTGCAATTTAGCAGCTTTATTTAGTGACCAGAACAAAACTAAATGATGGATTTGAACTCAAAAACGTAATATATCTAGAAAGGAAATGTCCGTGGTAAAAGGGTTAAACCAGAAATACCAATTCCGAAAACACAGGACTTTTTAATGAGTAATAAATTCGATTACTTTTAAGCCAAAATCCCGGGATCCTAATATTGCAAATCCGAAAATGTATAGCAATCTATTTAATAATACAACTCTCCGATAAAATTATATATAATTAAATATCGTCGTAGATGTAATTCCATATCACTTCATATCATATTTGATCCGCAAAATTTCATATATAAACTCTGATAAAATTTGATCGGAAAACTTGGTTCATCAAATTTAATCAGGTTATATATAATTGGATACGATTTGATGTACACAGAAAAAAAAATAGCCAATAAAATTTCAATTAAAATTTTGTTTGATTTCAAATTAATTTTCAATTAAAAGTTTAATCATATCAATTAAAATTTTAATTGAAAATGCGTATGGTGTCGAAAAAATTTTTAGTTTACTATAAGTACTATTGACAACATATTAAAGAAAATTCTTAGGTCCGATTACTGAATGTACAGTTAGCTACTAACTAGGACTTTAACTGCCGGATAACTTGTAACTGGACATTCAGTAATCGGGCCTTAATATGCTTTGCGTAAAATCATATTATTTTGTGTTATTAATGTTTTTCTTCTATTGAAAAAATTAAATCGAGTTTCACTTGAAGTATTTGTAAATACAATTAAAAATTTAATTGATTGCGGACCAATTAAGGAAATCGTTATATCAATAAAATTTTTTTGTAAAGTTTTAATTGAAAATTTTTCAATTAAAGTTCTAATCATATCAATTAAAAACTTAATCAAAAATCGTCAAAATTTTCAATTAAGTTATAGCGCTTTTATTAAAATGTGTGATATTAACAATATTATTAATAAATATTTAACAATTTTCTTATTTTTTCGACTGATTTGAGATGCACTTTTGTAATTTTTTTTATCTGCAATAGAAGAAAAATAATAATAATACAAAATAATATGATTTTACGCAAAGCATATTAAGGCCCGATTACTGAATGTCCAGTTACAATTTATCCGGCAGTAAAAGTCCTAGTTAGTAGCTAACTGGACATTCATTAATCGGAACTAAGAGTTTTCTTTAATATGCTGTTAATAATACTTATAGTAAACTAAAAAATTTTTCGACACCATACTCATTTTCAATTAAAATTTTAATTGATATGATTAAACTTTTAATTGAAAATTAATTTGAAATCAAAATAACTTTTAATTGAAATTTTATTGACAATAATTTTTTCTGTGTAAATATATGCAGAAATAATTACCTGAGAATACGAGTTTTTGTCAGACCTAAGTCACTTACGAAAAGTTTATATTTTTTTTAGTTTTAACGTTAAACTTCATGAAAACTATTAAACTTTTTTTGGATTTTGACAAAAGAGCATTTTACACATTTACTGTTGCTTTAAAGTGTTTGTATAAATTCTGTAGCAAAGTTTAAAAGCTTGTATTATAAAAACATTATAGGGAATTTCTTTCCATTGCAAATATTGTTTTAAAAATTACATTAAAAAAATATGAGTTGTTTTGCCTAAAAAAATTTAAAAAAGAGACTAAAGACGTATTTTCTAATCACTTGGATTTAATAAATCCAGAAAGTAGTTCTGAAAGTTCTCAACAGATGGGCTTAGATTCTCCCTATTTTAAAAAGAATTTTCACTCTAATTTTTAATACCGAATTCGATGATGAAGGATTTTACTTTAACTTTTAAGTTTTAATTATATTTTATATAAAACAGCGATAGACAGTCTGCCTTTTCCGTTTTATCACTTCAATTTATATTTTTACACAATTGAAAAATTCCATTGCAATATTTAATATTCACTAATTGGATTTAATTAAATTACTACAGAAGAGTGAAAAATTGCCAGTTCTATTTGAGCTATTTCTCCATGTCCAAGATGGAAAATATGTATTTGGTGAGGTGTAGTTCTTTTTCTAAACATATTTCATAAAAAAAAATTAATAAAAACCTTTTATTTGTTAGTTTTTCAATTTTTTTGTTTCTCTTTTAATTTTCATTCGTATTTTTTTCTGACATTAAATTAATGGGCTGTTTTATATATTTGTGCTTTTATTGTGGATTTATTAAATCCAGCTTTTTTTTGGATTTAATAAATCCCCTTTTTGAATGAAAAATTCTAAATCGAGGTGATTAAAAAAAACGCTATAAGAATCAGTTGTTTGAAATTTTGCAAATCATTTAAGAGCTTAAGGACAAATAATTTGTTTCTTCAAAATGACTTAAGAATTCGCTTGCCCTAACAACACTGATTGAACAAATACAAAAAATAAATGTTTCAATTTATTACTTTCTTTTTAAAATTATGCACGGACAGAAAAAATTAAAATCGAATTTCAGTTAAAGTTTTTGTAAATACAATTAAAAATTTAATTAAATTCGGACCAATTAATATACATACAGTGATGTGCAATAAAATAGAGCCATTCAAGTTTTTTTCTAATTTTATTCTCGTTGCCTTTATTTTTAAAGATCAAAATAGTGGATAGATTCGCCCAAAAATGCGAGGAGATAGTTATGTAGAATTTTAGCGTCACCTCTGTTTTTTTTTTATTTTATTACTTGTTTTAAGTAGGCGTGGCTGTTAATGAAAAATAAGCGATATCGACCTTCTATCAAATTACATAGTAAAATTTTGCGAGTACTAATCAGTTCTGAAAAAACTGTATATTTTTGGAATTCCTATAAAATTTCCTTAAGTCTTGCATTATTTACTTCTACAAATGGTCGCCAGACTCTGAAATTTAAACAGGGAATGTTTTATACTATAACGTAAAAAAAGGCCAGACTGATTTGTTATAGCGCGGTAAGTATAAAATAAGCCCATTCACTTTAAAGTTTCAGTGTTATTAACTTCATTCTAAAATCGCTAAAAACAATGAAAAATCTGGTCATGTTTAAGGCACTGCCATTTTAGAATGAAGTTAATAACACTGAAACTTTAAAGTGAATGGGCTTATTTTATACTTACCGCGCTATAACAAATCAGTCTGGCCTTTTTTTACGTTATAGTATAAAACATTCCCTGTTTAAATTTCAGTGTTGTTAACTTTATTTTAAAATCGGCAAAAACAAATAAAAATTTGGTCATGTTTAAGGCACTGTCATTTTAAGTCTGGCGATCATTTGTAGAAAAAAATAATGCAAGGCTTAATGAAATTTTATAGGAATTCCAAAAATATACAGTTTTTTCAGAATTGATCAGTACTCGCAAAATTTTACTATGTAATTTGATAGAAGGTCGATATCGCTTATTTTTCATTAAAAGCCACGCCTACTTAAAACAAGTAACAAAATAAAAAAAAAGACATCACGTTAAAATTCAACATAATTTTCTGAACTATCTCCTCGTATTTTTGGGCGAATCTATCCACTATTTTGATCTTTAAAAATAAAGGTAACGAGAATAAAAATAGAAAAAAACTTGAATGGCTCTATTTTATTGCACATCACTGTAAAAAGATTAAAGATGTATGTAATATTCACAGAAATCTCAATTCAAACATTTTAGTTAACAGTCAAAATGAAATAGTTTCTGAAGTAGCAGATAAAAAAGATATATGGACACAATATGTAAATGAGTTTGCAGATGATTCTGCATCTGGTATCACTGAACAACCACTTATTCAAATATTGGATGGTACCGCCATAACAAGAGAAGAAATACTAAAGGCAGTTGATCAGTCAAAGAACAATAAAGCAGTAGGTTGTGATGAACTTCCAACAGAAATACTGAAGCTTTTAGATGTTAGCGGAATTAGAATACTTGAGAAGGTTTTTAATCATGTTTATAACACCGGAATTTACCCACAAGAATGGCTTAAATCTACATTTATAGCTATACCTAAAACGAACAACGCCAAAAGGTGGAAAGAGTTTAGATTGATAAGTTTAATGTGTCACACATTAAAAATCTTTTTGAAAATTCTACATCAGCGAATATATAAAAAATGTGAAATGTTTATGGGCAGAACTCAGTTTGGGTTTAGGGAATCTATGGGCACTAGAGAAGCTCTGTTCAGCATACAAGTTTTAGTGCAGAATTGCAAGGATGTTCAAAAGGACGTATTCCTTTGTTTTACAGATTACGAAAAGGCCTTCGACAGAGTACAGCATGATAAACTAATAGATATTTTAAGACTTATCAATATAGATGGTAAAGAAAAAAATTGTATTAAGTCACTATACTGAAATCAAAATGCTGAAGTTCGTTTTGGAGATCTTGTGACAGAAAGCATTTCCATCAACAGAGGCGTCCGTCAAGGATGCATCCTATCTCCACTGCTTTTTAATATATATTCAGAATGTGTATTCCAAGAAGCCATAAATGATATAAATATTGGAATTAAAGTCAATGGCCAATATATAAATAATATACGCTACGCAGACGATACAACATTACTAGCCGATAATATAAATAATTTACAAAGACTTGTAAACGCCGTAAATAACAAAAGTAATAATTTTGGTCTTAGTATAAACATAGAAAAAACGAAATATATGATAATAAGCCGAAACAAAAATCCTTACAACGGGTTCAAAAGTTCAAATATCTTGGATGTTGGCTACAAGAAACTTGGGAATGTCAAAGAAAAATATTAACTAGCCGTGATATTAATAGCAAACTCCGTATAAGATTTTTGAAAGGTTATGTTTGGTCAGTACTGTTGTATGGAGTAGAAACATGGACACTCAAAGTTGCAAATATGAACAGATTGGAAGCTTTTGAAATGTGGTGCTATCGCCGTATATGAAGAATCCCATGGACTGATCGAGTGTCGAAGTTTTAAACTGGATATAAAAAGACCGTGAAGTTTCAAAAATTATAAAAACACGTAAGACTGCATACCTCGGCCACATTATTAGAGGATATAAATATGAATTATTACAACTTATCGTACAAGGCAGAATGGAAGTAAGAAGAGGTATTGGAAGGAAACAAATGTCTTGGTTAAGAAATATAAGAAACTGGACTGGTTTGAGAACTATTGGTGAACTTATCCATACTGCGAGGAACAGAGAACAATTTGTTCAAATAATAAATAATATTTCACAATTTGTATATATTTAGATTAATTTTATATTTAATTATTAGTTAAGAAAAGGAATCTTGCATGTAATCGCTTATATTCATAATTGGATAGGCAATAAAAGAAGAAGAAGAAAATAGTTATATCAATTAAATTTTTCTGTAAAAATTTAGTTGAAAATATTTCAATTAAAGTTGTAATGATATCAATTAAAAATTTAATAAAAAATCGTCAAAATTTTCAATTAAGTTATGGCGCTTTTATTAAAATGTGTAATATAAAAAATATTATTAATACATATTTATAAAGTTTCTTATGTTTTTGTCTGATTTAAGACATAATTTTGTAATTTTTTATCTGCAATAAAAGTAAAAATATGAACAATTCAAAATAATATGATTAAACGCAAGGCATATTAAATAAGGCGACCAGATTTTGAAAAAGAAAAAAGATGACATTAAGTTTATAAAATTTATTTGAATTCAACATTTTTTACAGAAAAATTTACATTCACATATGTAAATATGTCAAATTAGTTAAAAAGAAACAAAAAATTTACATTTACTTATAAATATATAAAGTTAGTTAAAAAAAATTACGAAACTTAAAAAATAGGATAATAGAACTAAATGGTTGCAATGTATTAACCATAGCATAATATAGTAGCTTTACTCATTTTCTGTCAATTGAAAAAATGAAGTAGTGTTTGTAATTTAACTTGTACATATGGTTCTTATGCGGCCTATAAACTACTCAAGTTACTTGCACAATAATGAGTTTGTGCAGGTCAGTTGAATAGTGTGTGGCCCGGTTTGTGTAATTGTACAAGTATATTTTTAGACTTGAGTAAAAATCAAAACGATTTTGATTTTTACGCAACATTTTAGAACTTGTGCAAGTCATTTGCGCAGTGTATGTAGAAATTAGCACAGTTCAGCAGTAAGTTTTGAAGAGTGAACATCATAAATACGGAGAAAAAAAAAATTAAAAGTATGAATAAACGTAAAGTAAAAAATTTTAATATAAATTTATTAACATCGCCAACGAATTTCAGGTATTTTGGCCTGCGCAAAATGTAAAATAAAGCTTTTAAAGACTAATATTTCCTCATAGCAATAACAATCCGCTACATGTTTCTGCTGCTATGTGTAAATTAAAATGAATATTGCACAGTTTACTTGAATGGTGTGTGGCGAATAAGGTGACTTGAACAAACTCGTTATTGTGCAAGTGACTTGCATGGTCTATTTGCCGCATTAGTACCACTACAACAGTGACGGTCCGTGAAGTTGTCAAGGGTGTGCTGCCCTTTTTTAAAATGTAAAACTTACGTATATAATGAATATTTTTCAAGGATCTGTCACTTCCCACCATATCTAGAGTTTAGATTATTATTGATTTTATACTTTTTTAATTGACATGCAACTCAAATTCTATGTAGTAAGCATTTTATTTGCGCACCCCTTACACGGTCAACAAAAAAGTCAACAAGTAGAAAAGTGTGCGTAAAAAAGATTTTAAATTGCATATGAATTAAAAATACACATAACTAATTAAATCTGATCTGTGCCTATCATAAAAACATGGTACGTACTGAAAACACTCTAACTATAGACGTAATTTTGATTACTTAAAAAATCGCAGCACACTTTGACAACTTCACGGACCGTCACTGCACTACAACTACATGAGATAGGGACAAGCTCTCAATTTTTTAATAAGTGGGGCTACTATAGTATACTATGGTATTAACCCTGTACTCATAAAGCTTACATGAGCCCATACACGATACTGCATGTCATCCAACTTGCTGATGGACGTGTGCATTTTGTTTTTGTAATGGTCGTCAAACACTAATTTTCATCCAACAAATTGTACAGCATGCAGTATCGTGTATGCCCCCCCCCTTACAAAAAGAAAATAAGTGCTAAAATTTATTTTCAAAAGTTAGAGTTAACCCTCGAAGTGGCACATATTTTGAGCTCTTAGTTCTGGCACATGGTGTCTGGCCAGACCCCTATACATTTACATGCATTTGTATGGAAATAAGGGATGTTTGCCGTTAAATTTTTTACTAAGATAGGAAAATATTTGTTATATTTTGTGTTTCTATTTCTTTTTACTATGTTATTAGCTACCTGAGGAAGAAAAAATAGACCTGAAAAAATCTTTGGAATGAAAAGGGCAACAATTTTTTTGTTCTATATATATTTCTCTTTATTATGGGTAAAGTAATAAATGTTTATGACAAAATAGAAAATTATTATGAAGAATACAGAATTTTTGAAAGAATTTTGCGGAAGGCAACAAAAAACATAAATAATCTACTTTTGAATGTTGCTGACAAACAGGATTGTTGCATTTGCAGCAAAATGCGTGTCTTACGGCGTATTTTGTCACCTTGCTGCAGGCAAATTCTGCAATCTTTTTTGGCAGCTAATGTGTCTGGACCACTGCGTGAAGCCACATTAAGGTTTGCTATATTGAGAGGTCTCCCAAAGAACGCTTCAAATGCTATACGAGTTGTTGGTTGAGCCACAATGTGCGGATTATTGATGCAATTTTCAACGTTGGCCAGTACCAATTGCTTTGCAAGTTTATATAAAAATATGCGTCTTCTTTCTTTTCTTGTATTTTCATCATTTAGCTTACATATAATGTAACTTGCCAATGCCATCACATCAATCATGTTGCAGAAAAACGCGTATGTCCAGCGTCTGGTTGACCGTTTTGTTGTGTAATGAGTTAGCATTTGATCCATCGTATCGACTCCGGCTTTAGTTGAATTATAAAATAAAATTGCTTCCGGTTTCATGGCTACGCCTTCAACATGTTTCGTGTAATGCACGGTTGAAATTAAATTGACTGCCTTATTTTTTTTGGGCACGTAGCTGCAAAGTGCAACAAGATTTTCATGAAAACCAAACACACTTGAAAGAATTGGTCGTCTGGTGCTCTTCATAACTTCCTTAGGAAGACATCTTTTGTTTGGTCGAATGGTGCCAACAAATGCCAGTCCCATAGCAGCAAGTCGTTTAGCGCCGTTCAATGAGGTGAAAAAATTATCAGAAATAATTGTTCTGCCGCTGTTTGCGTAACAATTTGCGAAATACATTAGAACGTTTTCACCTTGATTTATCTCCCGATTGTCTCCTTCCTTTCCAGTGTATAGTTTTCCTTTCAATGGAAATTTAGTCTTAGCATCGCATGCCCACCAAACTTTGATCCCATACCTTACAGGTTTATATATTGGGTGAACTTTGTGCGCCCACGATACGGAAACAACTGCTCATCGATGGTGATATTTTCATAAGGTTCATAATAATTTTGCAGATTTTCATTGAGAAAATTCCAAAGGTCCCGGATAGGAGCTGCTTTATCTGTTTGCTGTCGGAATGCCCGCGTACGACTATTATCGAAACGAATATATCTGGACAGAATAATGAATCGTTTGTGCAACATAGCCGCACGGAATATGGGCAGCGAATCAGAACGCCACAATATACTGGAGTCTTGCATATTATTATGGCTGAGACCAGAAGCCAACAAAGTGAATGCATCTAGCTCAGAGCTTGTCAAATCAATCCATTTTCTTTGGGTAGACTCTGGATGTTCTTCATTCTATTTTCTAATTGATTCTCGCCCATGCCGATTTGTTTCACTAATGATGACGAACGTAATATTGGTTGAGAAAAATAGCTTGAATACCTCAACTGGATTGGTGAGCCTTGTTTTTGTTCCAGATTGAAAACGCATGATATTATGCTGGCGCAAACGAGATGCAGGGGGTTCAGTTTCTTTCCATTTAGTACCGTCTTTACCATAAAAACAGCCTGAGTCCACTTCATTTGCTGCTTCAGCATCATTTCCACTTTCTTCTTCTTCATCTACGTCTTCATCACTATCATAAAGTTCGTTAGGTTCAATTTCCAAATCATTTTCTATGTCTGATGCATCATCTTCTGGCACATAATCAGCAGTGTCGTCACCATCGTTTTCAAAAACATCATAATTTTCATCAGCTTCTACCTGACTTTGAAAATCACGCACTAATGCCTCTGACAATTGGGGTTGCAAATTCGCGCTACGCAAGCGTGTATTATAAATAAATTCCAGTTCATCAGCCATAATATACTAACAACGCAACAAATCTACCTGCGTAAAATTATTCACAAGTTCAAAATTACCGCACAAAAACTAGATTACTTCTTCACTGTTCAACGTTCAATGAATAACTAACTCACAAACAAAATCAGAAGAAAGAAAGAAGCATAAAAGAATAAAGTAAATACAAATTTCCAACTCGTGCCATGTGCTTTGCCTATGCGTTCATACAAAATGCATAGGGGTCTGGCCAGACACCATGTACCAAAAGTAAGGTGAAGATTATTTGGCTTTTTTGTCCTGTTCCAAGGACTTTTTTCAATTATTAATTTATACATCGAAAGCTAACAATATTTTAGGAGATTACCTGAAATTACAGCCATGTACCTAAAATAGAAGTATGCTAAATTGAAGCATGAAAATGAAATATGTCTGGCCAGAACCATGTGCCACTTCGAGGGTTAAGTAAGAGTATGAACAGAATAAGCACGGCACGACATTTTTCATACGATTTGTCAGAAAAACCCGGTGCTCGCACCGGCGTGAAATAAAATTTGTTGTAATTTTTAAAGAAAACCGTCCGTCGTGCCGTGCTTGTACTGTTCATACTATAAGATCAATAATAAAAAATATTAATCATGCTTTTAAAAATAAAGATGACAAAAGATGACCGATTATGAAAAAGATGACAGAAAGAGGACACAAATTTTATAGATGACAGCGAGTGTCCTCCAAAAAAGTTGACGTATGGTCACCTTTTATTAAAGGCCGATTACTGAATGTCTAGTTACAATTCTGCAGGTAGTCAAATTTAAATTTTATATGAGAGACAACAACAAATGTGTCAGCTAAAGTCCCAGTTAGTAGCTAACTGGACATTCAGTAATCGGACCTAAAAGTTTTTTTAATATTTTTTCGACACCATAATCATTTTCAATTAAAAATTTAATTGATATGATTATATTTTTAATTGAAAATTAATTTGAAATCGAATATAATTTTAATTGAAATTTTATTGGGAATAATTTTTTCTGTACGGAAATGAAATAAGATCTTTTTTCAAACGGAAACTAATTAAATTTCTAAAAAAAAGTTGATTTTAGAGGTTTCACATATTTTAGTGTATACGATGTAGAAAATATGAGGGACACGCAGAAATATGCGAATTCAAATATATGGAAAAAAACAATAACAGAAAGCTTTTATTATTATTATTTATTATTATTTAGTTACATTGTATTTAAGCCCAGCAAAATCTTTCATTACCAAATAAGTGGTTATATAATAGAAATTCATAGCTCCGCACAACTTATTTTTTGGCGCCTAAACTCATTATTTTGTTTGGCGTGTTCGTTTTTATAAGTAGTCACGCTTACCCTCTCGCTTACGAAAAAATGGAAAGTAAGTAGTTATTAGATTTTGAATAATAAGTGGTTACACACATGCTTAAAAAAACTTGAATTATAGGTGTTTAACCGAATGCTTACTGGATTCTTAAAAATAAGGATTTACACAAATACTATTAGCGTAAGGAAATACATTCAGAAAACTTAAATTTTTTCTAGTGTGTAATTTTAGGACCCGTCATAAAAATTTAAACCAAAACATATTAACATATCGAGGGCTTTTATTCAATAGGGGTCATCTGATGTTTGAGAAAATGAGTTTTTAATACCTAGATTGGACTTTGTTTTTAATAAAAAATATTTTGAAATTGTTCTACCTATATACATGACTTTTTAAATTAGCGGTTTCTTAAAAATTCGGAAATTATTTTAAAATTCATACGAATTCCGTGAACTAACGAATTTTAATACACGACAGTACAAAAAATGTATACTAAGACGCCAAATAGTCAATTATTTGATTTCGTTATAATTAGAGCACTTTCAGTTCTTTATTAAAGCGAGTTAAGACCAATCCATATTAGTACTGGCATCAACTAAACTGCTAAATTTTGGTATAATTTATGAGCACCACAGAAAAATGCACAGTAACTAGATTATAATTATTTAAAAATAGCGCTTAAAAAGCTGTAATACACTCCGTATCATAACTATAGCTGCACTTATAAAATAGCTGATATGTGAGGATAAAAGTTACATCTAAAAAACATATATTACCACAAAAATTTTTTTTAACGTTCATTAATTTAAATGGCCATTTTTATTTTTACTAGTGTTGCATAACTATAGACGCACTTTCCGAAAAATGGATTTGGCAGGTAAAAACATTTGAGTAAAAAATTAAATAAAATAATTTAATATTAGGTAAAGTTTACCTGATTTTGGTTAATACCAAAAATGCCATTTGGCATCCACTATTGTCCACTGTCTTCCAATTTTGTTCATTCATTGGCCTTCAAACACCAGTTTCTGCTCTTTTGAGATCAAAAACTGTTTGATACTATCGATTTTCTGATTACTTATCCCGAAAATATATTGGTCATTCCATAGCTCTAGTATTTTCAGTTTGAAAGCATCCCTGAGTAAGTGGATTTTTAAGACCTAATGCCAGGTTGAAAAATCAGTTTTTGTGAATATTTTTTCTTAAAAAAATACATAAATTCCTCTTCCAAGATTAAAGCATACTCCAATGATCTCCTCCGTGACACACCAAAAAACAAAGCAAGCTTTCCTGTTATAATAAAATATTTCCAGAACCACTAACAAATAACCTCAAAATGAATGTTTAGAAATGGCAAAATTTCTTCTTCAAGCGGATCCAATACTTATTAATATCATCTATACTTTTCAGATCTTAATTACAATATTTCAATCGAGTTTAACAGCGTTTAAGCAATGAATGGAAGAAACTCCACAATTTATAATTTTATTTACTTCGTTGTGAAAGCACAACTTATTTTGTTGTGAGGGTGTGGTTGATGAAGTGTTAACTGGTACACGGATGAGATCACTGAATTATGCTTTGTTGCAAAACTCTGACCGAAACATTCCCAGAATGACACATTTGGACCGCCTAGCTCAGACACGTCAGGGGGGCATCGACCGATCATCTGGGAAGAGGGCAGAACAATAAAATTTCTAACCAAACTCTAGGAAACAAAAACCACAATAAAAATCTCAAAAAAACTTTATATATATAAAACCATACTAAAAACTAACGATATGCACTTGTTCCAAGTCCCACAAAAAAAAACAACAAAATTTACAAGTTAGGTTAACCCACAAAACAGACAGACAAAAATTACGGGCAATATTACAACTAACAAATATATTTATAGGTACAAAAGACAGCATATGTCCCACTAGTAGCACACCCTGCCATAATAACCTATTCCTATTCATTTCTAGGCTACACCAAAAAATTGCCTCCAAATGGTTTGGTTGCTGTACTCGATTCTTAAATTCCTCCAAAGATCCTTGACGCCCGGCACGGCAGCCTGTTGTTACGAAAGTTCTTGCAGCAATGAAGCTGCCGCGAAACTTCACTCTCAACCAAACCATTTGCAAGTCCCTAACTAATACTACGAATTACACTGCATGACAAAATCTTGACTTTTAAAAATTAATAGAGCTCTGACCATCAATCCTATATAAAGGGTTCTTCAACAGGGACGCTACAAAAGTAGAAAGACAGGGACAGCAAACGACGCCATATTTCTTGCCGCTCTTTTGACATTTCATCTTCAGTAAGGTTTGCCATTTCATGATGGAAAGATATACGAGCCAACAACGAGTCGAAATTATTAAAATTTACTACCGACATTCGCAGTCAGTGGCCTCAACGTTAAGAGCGCTACGTCCAATTTATGGTCGTCATTATGAATGGCTTCGTCAATAAACAAAATATGCGTTATTGGTCAGACAGCAATCCACACGTACTCCATGAGTCATCATTGCATCCCGATTTGGTGCGTTTTATGGGCCGGCGGCGTCATTGGGCCGTACTTCTTCCGTGATGATCAAGACCGGCACGTTACTGCGAATGGGAATCGCTACCATTCAATGATAACCGAATATTTTTGGCACCAATTGGATGATATGGACTTGGAGGACATGTGGTTCCAACAGGACGGCCCCACAAGCCACACAGCGAATGTCACAATCAATTTATTGCAAACCAACGTGTTATCTTACGAAATGGACCAGTCGATTGGCCGCCTCGGTCGTACGATTTGACGCCGTTAAACTATTTCCTGTGGGGCTACGTCAAATCTATGGTCTATGCCAACAAGCCAGCGACGATTGATGAACTTCATGCGAATATCGGCCGATTTATGCTCGAAATCCGTCGAAAATTGAGTTCAGCGTCTGGACTTCTGCAAGCGTGCCCGTGGTGGCCATGCAAAAGAGATCGATTTCCATACATAATGGCATCGAACGTACTTTCACAGGAATAAAGAATTTCATTGATATCCAAAACCGTTTTTGTTTTATTTAAAAAAACTTTTGTAGCGCTCTTATTGAAGAACCCTTTATTTCGGACATGCTATTACAATGCTCTATAGGTAATTTGACCCATTTTTGTAGCAAAAAGTCATTTTTCAAACATTCAAGAATGAATTTTTTTTGTAGGTATTCAATTAATAACACATTAAAGCAAATAACGGCAAATTTTGTTTTTGTAAAAAACTAACAACGACTGCTTAGCTAGTGGTCAAAATCATAGTTTGTGAGCAAAGTGTTGAACGCAGTATATACAGTGCAATTTGGCGAATTTTTAAATTTCTTTAAATAGTTAAAAAAACATAAATTTAAACTAAATATGGAAAACAAAAGTGATAGTAAGTACTTAATGGTTTAAGAGAAAGATTTTATTAAAAAAAAATTGTTTTTGGCGAAAAAACTCATACGTCTGACATAACTTTTAATTCAAGTTTTTTTTATGAAAAATGAACTTTGGAAAAAAAGAACTTTTAAAAAGTTGGCCGAATTTGGCTGTGTTTGAACAATCAGAAACGTGTTAAATGAAGAATTTTGAGTTTAATTTGTCAATTTCATGTTGCGATTTTTTGCGTTTTTTTGAGAAATATCATTTTTGGTAGGCAGCCTCCGCTTGCAAAATAGCGAACTTGCGGAAGTTTACTTGGATGAGCAAAAGAAAGACGAGAAGAATACTACTGTTTACAATTTCATTGTTGGTAAGGCTGAATGCGGCAATGTTTTGAACAACGAGTCGGCTTATGGGAAGGAGAAAGTGCGAATTTTTTGTAAGAATATCTCAGTTAGATAGGAAAGTTCTCATAGAAAAATAAACATATTTCAGATGCAAAGCGAACTCTGGCTAAACGGTGAATTTATTTTGGCAATTAAAACTAAGCCAACTGCAGCTTCAATAGGGCTTCCAAAGAAAGAGTATCCTGAGAAAAATGAACGAACAAAGAGGAAATTTTGAATAGCTTTATTTAAAAATAAAAATGAAATGAAATTACTTTAGTAATGAAATGTAAAGCAAAATTTTAAATAGCTTTATTGAAAAAAATTGTTTCTCTAAAAGTTTCCACTTGTTCAATTTTCTGCTATAATATGTCCCAAATTTAAAAAAAAAAATTTTTTTTAATTTTTTTTTTTGAGATTTTGGACAAAAAAAAGTTTGCATTTTTTTGCTAAGATTTTTACCCAAGCAAATCAGAAGAAATTTTAAAATTTACGGCGACATATTGGATTTGCCATTTTGAATTTGAAAAATTTTATATCAGATTCGAAATCAGCAACTTTGAAAACCCCCTTATATAGATTGTCATCCTTATCCAGTGATTCCTTATAGTTTTGGCCAGAAAATGGGGTCATTTTACCTATATTGCAATGGCGTACTTTATTTTTCGATCAATGGTTCAGATTTTTCGCTGTTTGGCGGTTTTCCATTTGGTTTTTTATATACAAAAATTTTGAAATGCAATAAAAATAAATTTTTTGTGGTGAAATGTAGGCACAGGACCTGTATTCATATTTAAGCTTAAAATTTCATGCATAAAACTTGATATTAAAACCACTGTTCGCGTTTTAGATGGATTTTTACGGTTTTTTAAGGTTTTAGCTAATTGAATCGCTGAAAGCAAAATCGGCCTTAATAAATGATATGGCTTAGTAAAGAAGCAATTAAAAGGAAAATATTTCAACAAAAAAAATGTTAAAATCGCGATTTTTCAAAAATTTTGTATGGTTGCATAGCTTTCCAAGATGTCCCCAAAGTCCAACTTTTAGTATAATATGGGGTCACCTCTAAAAACTGTTGTTGCAAAATTTCAAGCAAAACAGTTTTCATTTGCAAAAGTTATGGCAATAAATACATTTTTTACTAAGGTTAGTATCCCAGCAAAAATATGTGTAAGTCATTCGAAACGAACAACTTTTAAATTGGTTACAATGGAGCGATAAGTGCTCTTTTTCTGTTTCGAATGTATGTGCTTTAAAAGGACTTTCAAAAATGTATATATAATGTTGTTTTTTTTTTCTTTGTAAATGCATTTGTTTGTAAATTACGAATTTATTAGAGATTCCATTTTTTATTTCTAAAAAAACAAAATAGTTAATTTTATTAAAACTTTATTAATTTACGATTATTTACATATTTTTAAATTATTCGTACATATTTTAAAAAATATTGCAATTACAGTTCCCATTGAAAAAGTGAAGGAAATATAGAATTGGATCCCATTGAATCTCCTGGACTATGACCCAAATATGATTTCTTCTTTTCACAAAATGCAAATACATAAAAGCTAAGAATTAAAATGTATTGTTAAGGTTCTATGAGTTAAAAATTTACAAAAATTATCTGGATGTAAATTCGACCAACAATTTTAGCGAGTTTTTTAGGTCGTGGAACAAAAATGTTCCGCAAATCGAACTAGACTCCAGAAAGTGCAGTGATTTCTATGAAAATGCCACGGTCTTTATCGGGTAGTAGTACGGCGTTTTTATACGATAACTCCAAATAGGTCTAAACTTTACAGAAATCATCTGGACATGAATTTTATCCCCTTTTATGTAGGTCGTGTTTAACCTATTTGGAACGTAGCTCCAAATAGGTTAAACACGTAAATGAGTTATCTGGATATAAATTGGACAAAGAATTATAGACATCTGCGTAGGTCGTGGAACGAAAATATTTCGAAAATGACACTAGAATTCAGAAAGTTCTGCATTTTATATACATTCACATGAAACTGCCGCGGTATTTTTCTATATATCGAAAACTAAGAGAGATAGAGTAAGATAAATACTTTCTGTTGATAAAAGCTGTGCTTTGAACATGAAGTTTATAAAGAGACTCAAATTACCCAGCAAAACTTTGGTAATGGGTTGGACCTTTTTCAAGCATTGCCTGGCAATGGGTACCCCTTTACCTTTGGTTTTACTTAGAAACCTAAAGTAATACGTTAATAATATTGTGATACATCAATACTTATGTGGGAGGTATGAAATAATGAGTTCCCGATAAAGAGATATATCACTACTTATTTGGAGGCTTTTAAATAATATATTACTGATAATAATGGTAAAAATAATAAGTGATTGCTATTGCATTATATAACCACTTATTATGCGAAAGTACGATTTAATAAAAATTTATAATCTAATTACATTGCTCGGATCGGTGTACTTTTAAACAAAGTTATTACTGATAACTCTTATTTTATTCCCTATATATAACAGTTACAATTTTTGGTTTCTTATTACATTTCCCTTTACCTGGTAATAGAAGGTTTTGCTGGGTAACAATATTAAATAAATAAATATTAAAGTAAACTCAATCTAAACAAAAAACAAAAGAAAATAAAAATAAAGAAACTAACGAAAACACCATTAAAAACAAAAATAAAACTTCAAGAATCCGCTCAATTAATAAATAACTGTTGTTTTTAATTGTGTTCTCACAGAAGTCTAAGTTTTAAAATCTCTCATTTAAATAAAGCTTTTATCCATTTATCTGTGTAATGAAACTTTTATGTACAACAAACTAACGAATAATACAATCGCTTAAAACTGTTAATTTAAAAAACACAGTGTTCACCAAAAGTGTTCTAACCAGTCACGTAGCTATGAAGGGGGGGGGGGGGCTGGAAATGATTTGACAAATTTAAAACGTAGCAAACTACGTCCAAAATAAAAATGTTTTTCAAAAAATTTTATAAAAAATATTTATTTTTAGTTAAAATCAAATAGCAAGTAGCCAAGTTTCTGACGTTTTCATAAATAAAATGGACTCGAAATCCAATTGCGAAAACTGTTTTCTAAAAAAATTTTTAAGCTGTTTGGTGCCCAACGAAAATGTTTTTGATAAAGGCGTTTTTGTAAAAATCCTTATTAGTTATGTGTGCTAAGCATAATCAAAGAGGTTAGAAAATAAAGAGAATGCAATCCTCCAAATTACTCAATAAAACTTTATAAAATGTGCCTGCAAATAGGAAACCGAAATTTTTTTTCGAACTTTTTAATTGATAAGTGGCTATTTTTTATTGTTACTACTAATATTTTTCGTCATATTTGTTATAATTTAAACATAAAATTGATGAATTAACCTTTGGTTTCCCTTGTACAAGCTATTTCGTTGCCCAAGCTATTACACTCAACCAAAAAAGTCCGTAATGGCTACTGAAAATGTTGCTGTTATTATGGGAAATTTAACTGTTTTGAATCCAGCGGTATTTTTTTGCTAATTTTAGCAACATATGTCTACTGATCTTAAATAAATTGTAGAAAAATTGTTGCAATTCAAAATCGATTTGCTAAAATAAGTTAAAATTAATGGAGATCTGAGCATCAGTTCTATATATTTCGAACATGCTGATTACAATGGCATACTTTATTTTTCAATCTAAGGTGCAGATTTTTCGCTAAATGTCTTTAAAGTTTGCGCTTTTCCATTTATTTTTTTATAAACAAAGATTTTTAAATGCAATCAATATAAATTGTTTGTGGTGAAATGTAGGCACAGGACCTGAATTCATATTTAGGCTTAAAATTTGATTAATAAAACTTGATATTACATTTTGTATGGATTTTTACGATTTTTTAAGGTTTAGGCTAATTGAATAGCTGAAAGCAAAATCGGCTTTAATAAATGCTATGGCTTAGTAAAGAAGCAATTAAAAGGAAAATATTTCAAGCTAAAAATGTATTCATCTATAGTGGCCTATACGTTAAAATCAAAAATTTTATATTGCAGCATAGCTTTCCAAGTTGTCTCCAAAATTTATTCTGTAAGTGGCTATAAATTAAATACATATATAAATTCGGATTTGTCCCAACAAGATTCTTGCAGTATATTTAACAAAAATTGATTCTGCGGTTTTAGAAGACCTTGCAAAATAATCATCGCGGCTAGCTTGTTGCTAAAACAAAATCCTTAAAGGGTTTTGCAAATCTAGCTTGGGTTTTAATTTGATGTCCTCTTGAAATTTTAATCACGTTCACGTAACAAAGACGCACTATCAGTTGCTTATTTTTATTCAAATTGTTTGTTATAACTAGGGCTTATGTACCGGGAATTCCCGGGACGGGATTCCCGGGAATCCCGCCCTTTTGCGGATCCCGCAATCCCGGGAATTTTGTGCGAGATTTCGCAGGATTTTTTTATTCTTTTACAGAAGTTTTAGCTAATATTATTGCAATTTTGGAAGCTTTATTTAAATTTAAAGCACTGTTGTTTTTGAAATTAACTTGATCAAAAAATATTTAAAATTAAAAAAATACGATTTAAAATTTAATAAACTGAATTAAGCCAAATTGTTTTTAGATGCCAGTTGAATTTGGTTTAGTTAAACCGAAAAAATTTTATCAGCCATTACCAAGTTTACCAACAAAAATTCTTGTATGTACTTCGGAAATTTTTTTTCTTTAAAATGATCTTTGTTCAAATAAAGAAATATTTGTATAGGCTGGTTTACACTATATTTTCGGTAAAATTCTGCAACCTTGCCTATATGTTTTGCATGTGTACTAAAGTAAAGTCGTACCGAAAATCGTATAGTGTAAACCAGCCTTATTCAACATTCCAACATCATTATTTCAGTTCCAAATACCTCCAAAAAACTAGATATTAAAATATTTGTAATGTTTTCTTATTTTCAATTGACAAGTATTTTGAGTTTCTTTTGTTTAAAATAATTTAATTTTAAGTTCAATTGTTATTCCTTTATTTCAATTGTATTTTTTTAATATTAACTGTTTTCAAAATAATCCATCAGATGCTTTTTAAAATTATTTTGGATTTTTATATGTTAATTTAAAATGCAACTAAATACGAAAACTAAATAATTTATTTTTAAGTAGCTGTGGCATAAAAAAGTCTATTCAAGAAAACCAATTAAAGTTAAGAAACTATTTAATAATGTTGTAGTGTCTATTTTTATAAAACGATTTAGGCGAATTTGCCTAAAAATTTGTGTGAAAAATACTCACTTTTAAACTTTTTTATAAAAATAATTCTAGACGGATACTTTTGAAAATCTGCATAGAAAGATATATATAAAATATCTAGAAATAGAAATTTTTGGATTTCTTATTTAAGAAATATTTTAGCAACAAATCGATCTTATTTCTGACTATAAAACTGGTCCGACACAATTTTGCACCCATTTACAATTCCAATATATTCTGAAAAAGGAGATGAAGATAAAATACCCGTGTCTTTCACTTTTTCTATATCAATTGGTTTAACCGTTTAAACCGCGAATTAATATTTAATTAATATATTTCTAAGAGTTTTTTAAAATTAAGACGGCCTTCCATATAAATATATTACCAAAATATTAATTAACGATTTAAATTGTTAAACGAATTGATCCAGAAAAAGTGGAAGACCTGGATATTTTATATTTAGTCATACTTTCAGAATATATTAAGTGCATTTTCTCATGGGTACAACCAAAAGATGAACTTTGTCGGACGGTGTTTGAACAGTAATCGAGTTTTTCAAGTGCAACATATGTCGAACTTACATATTTTCTAACGAGCGGGAATTCCCGGGATCCCGGGAAATTCTGAAAAAAATCCCGCTGTCCCGGGAAATGAAAAAGTCCGGGAAAAGAAAAACCCTATTTATAACCAGTTTGGTGTTAAAAATTGTCAAATCGGTTTAGAAATTGTGAGTAAAAATGTCAGGACACCCGGAAATTTCCATACAAAATGAAACATTTTGTACAAATAAACAATCGGAATAAAAATGACTATAACTGGGCATTATAGTTCACAGTTCATTTCAATAAATTTTATTTTTAAGCTAATGTATTCTTTTAGTTCACTAGTTCATTCGAGAAATTTTTTCAATTGTTCATACACTAATATAAAAGTCTTCAAAAAATGTTGCTGTAAAAACAGCTGAACTCAGCGGAACATTTCCTAAAAATTAGAAAAGTACAAACAGCAAGAAAAAATCTCTTAAATTTACAAAATTTCAGCTATATTTTAGTTAAGCGAAAATAACAATTTACACTACTAAGATCGGCAAAAATTTTCCTGGATATTAGTCGACAAAAACATCACAAACAATTTTAAGTTTTTATTTTTTTTTTTTTAATTTCTTAATGCGAATAAAAATCTACACTGCAAAAAACAGTCCACTATTTTCTAGCAAATATTTCTGTTTCTCGTAGCAGGAGAGACCGTTATTTATATTCAACTCAATTAAATTTAAAGATAAATCAACTTTTGAATATGTAACGATTTCTACTAATATTCATCAACATTTCTTTGCCGATATTAGCAAGGTAAATTTGCAATTCGCTAAACAAAATTTAGCTCAAATATTACTAATATTTCGTACACTTAACAGTTGCATTTTTGCTGTTCTTATCTCACTAATATCACAGTAGCACATTTTTCAACTTCAAAATCTTGAACCAATTGAGACCCCCAAAATCTGAAAACTTATGATAGTAGAAGAAAAACCCTAGCAGGGTTTTAAATTATTAGCTAAGGTTTTTTTTTAATCCGTTTTTGAAGTTTTCGACTGGGAGGAGGATTTTAGTACATTTTTCAAAGAACATGTACTGATTCTAAAGTCTATATCTCTTGAACTATTCAAAATATTGCTTTTCTCTCTTCAGCAAATTTTTACCTCTTAATTAGAGATTAATCAGAACTGGGTCGACAACGACATGTGCTTTTTCATATATTTTGTATGGGAAGCAAAATGTCGCCATGTCGTCCGGTGATTTGTCGTCGTAATAGAATCTATTCTATTTTCGTGACGTCACACTAAAACACACTCAAAATATTTGTCAAATAGTTGTCATATTTTTAACTAATTAAGGGAACACAGTTGCAGAAATTCGTATTAGAGTTGCAAAAATTCGTACTTTGTTTACAAAAAAATTATTTTTTTGGCAAAAAAAAATATAATTGAAAATAAAAATGCATAATTTACCACAAAAAAGCAAAATTAAACACAAAAAAATGTAAAATAACAAGAATTAATGGAAAACCAATTGAATTGGTGAAGAATTGTGGCGAAAAAAATACAACCATATTATTGTTTTGCTTTAATTTTTTTCTAAATGTCAAAAAATGTCGACAATCGATTGTCGCTGAATTTAAAATATTCGCGACGACTTTTGCTGTCGTCGGTCGACAATCGACACAGTTGTGATTAACCTCTTAGATCTAAAAATTTTGCCTTGAGATAAAATCAAAAAAACAACAACATCTTACTCAAAACAGCAAAACTGTCAAAAAACGTAAAATTGCGTCAAGGTAAAATTTTTAAATCTGATTAACAGCTTAGAATTTGCCGAAGAGAGACAAGCAATGTTTCGAATAGTTCACGAGATATAGACTTAAGAATCAGTACATGTTTTTTGAAAATTGTACTAAAATCCACCCCCAGTCGAAAACTTCAAAAATGCATTAAAGAAAAACCTTAGCTAATAATTCAAAACGCAGCTAGGGTTTTTCTTCTACCATCATAAGATTTCAGATTTTGGGGGTCTCAATTGGTTCAAGATTTTGGTGCTGCCCTGTGTAATACATAAAACAAATGGGAACAAATAAAATGTATTGTGTTGTGAAAAATCATGTGTTTAACAAGTAAATTACCATATAATTAAAAAAGGAAAATTAAATAAATAACAAAAAAATAATAATTATAATAAGAATTAGGAATAATATTGCATTAGCATTTTCTTGAATTTTATTACGTTGCTGGTTTTTTGAAAATCGTATGGAATATGGTTCCAGAGATGTATAGTAAAAATGCAGAACTGCTGTTCAGAAGCTGTATCTCGATGATGAATTTGAATTATAACATTACGTCTGGGCGATAATGTGAGGGTTAACCGATTGAATAAGTATTTGGGCTCCTTATTGTTGATTATTTTATGTAGAAAAACTAGGTTTTTGAACTTTAAATAGTCATCAAGTGAAATGCCCAAGATACGACACGAGTACCGGGACACACTCTCAAATCTTGTAAGACCAAAAATATAACGTGTAATATTATTAAAAGTAGTGCTGAGCTTTCTTTTGTCATTTGCATTACATCCAGAAAATAGTTCAGATGAGTATAATAGTATTGGTATTAGATACGTTTTTGCCAACAGCATTCTTATTTTTGACGGTGTAAAATATTGAGTAGCCCACATGCTTCTTAACATACCATATATTCTACCACAAGTTTGGTTAATGTGATCAAGTGAGTGTTCGATTAAATACAACACCTAGATTTTTCACAGTATTCACTATATCAATTTTTGAGCCACCAAGAAATATATTTATTTCGCGATTAATTTTAACAATTTTTTATATATGATTAAGCATTTTGACTTCTTTGGATTAAGACGCAGACCATTAGCTGAAGCCCAGGCATGAATTTTCTCAAGATCATCGTTAAGTTCATATATTTTGGTACAAATTGAAGACTTGTGACAACTCAGGTACAGTTGTACGTCATCCGCATACATCTGCATATTCGAGTGTTGAACTTGTAGTGGTAAATCATTGGCATATAGTGTGTACAATAGTGGGCCAAGGATGGAGCCCTGAGGGACACCTCTTATCACCAATAAGGGCCTTGATATAGTTCCGTTA
This sequence comes from Leucophora obtusa, assembly GCA_949987735.1. NCBI lineage: Eukaryota > Metazoa > Arthropoda > Insecta > Diptera > Anthomyiidae > Leucophora > Leucophora obtusa. The sequence goes on along the minus strand of OX465295.1, from coordinate 254,214,787 downwards.
CAAACGACACTCTGCGATCGATCTGAAAGATATGACGATATCAATCTGACCGCCATTGGAGAAAAATTAAACATTTTTGAAAGTTTTATACTTAGTATTTTATGGTCAACAGAGTCAAATGCTTTGGAGTGATCCAACAACACCAAAAACGTCATTTTACTATCATCCAAATTACTTCGAATCTCCTCGACAATATCAGATAGAGCTGTTATACAGCTATTTTGCGGTCTAAACCCTGACTGGCGATCAGTTAGTAAGTTATTTACGTGCATATATTCATACATTTGTTTATGTAAAAGACGTTCAAAAACTTTGGAAAGAATGGAAGAATAGCAATTGGTCGATATTCATTATCTGTCTTTTGAACTGGAATAATTTTGGCATGTTTCCAACCCATTGGGAAAGTGCTGGTAGTGATAATGACATTGAATATGTGCAAAACAAAACGAACTATCCAAGGGAGAATCAGTTTAACAAATCGTGGATGTATATCATCCAAACCCATGACATTAGATTTAGCTGCACGAAAACCCTCAATTACATTCGCTGCGTTGAAGCATTGAAAGTTAAATTGATGCGATGTTTCTTCACTATTAGCAAGCGGGGCATAAAAACTTTCCTGTGTTGCTGGTAATGGGATATTGACGAAATTCGTATTTAATAAGTTAACATCAATATCGTTTGTACGCACCGGGGCCCTAACGATACCAATTTCACGTATTTGTTTCCAAGGTTTGTACCTTATTTTCAAAACAACAGCTTTTCTAGCCAGACGATATTCATTATAAAATTCTGGTGTTTTGTATCGTTTCCATAGATGATATAGGTTGTCACGATGTTCTATTAACCGTTTCGTTTCATTAGTAAACCATGGTCTTACTCTATTTTTAACATTTTTAGTCTTAATAGGAACATGTTTGTTATAAATTTCTAGAATAAGAATATTAAGAAAACTAACTTGATCATTGGCAGAGTGTATGTAATAGATTTGATCCCAGGGGGCATTGTACAGATCATTTTGTAAAGCTGAAGTATTTATGTTGTTAAAGTCCCGGTAGGTTTAAGTTTGAGATTGACTTTTTACCTTATAATTGTATGAAAGGAAAATAATGACATGCTTTGAAAAAGCTGGTGCAGATCATAATGCACCATCTGTGTACACTTTCTATATTGTTAACAAAAAATAAATCCAGCAGTGTGTCTCTGGTGTTAGAGAAATGTGTAGGTCTGGTGGTGTTGACAGCAGATAAGCTAAATGAGGACATAACCGTGACTAGATATGTCCCTATATCACTTATCAGATTACCATTAAAGTCACCAGCTATAATTACATCAGTATATTCAACTGTTAATAGCTCTAAGTTTGCAATAAGAGAATCCAATTTAATATTCTTATTTGGCCTATAGAAACACCCAAGTAATAGTTTGTCACCATGTGAATTTACTTCAATCAATATATATTCGACATCCCTAACAGCATTGTAAGTACAAATAAGTTTGCTTGAAATATTATTTCTTATGTAGATTGCTACACCGCCAGCATGCCCCTCTCTGTTACATCTAAAAATACGGTAACAGTTCATATATTTCATCATTAACAGCTCGGTCAAACCAGGTTTCGGAAACACATATGGCATCAACCCAGAGTTTTCGAAAATGAAGCGGAACTCATCAATCTTATTATTTAAACTTTGGATATTAATATGACATATACGAAAACCGGTTTGGTGATTAGCCAATATACGAATCATGTTATAATTACAATCTCTAGAACCAAGTTGCTCAAATGAAAAATTTGTCATAATAAATACCTAAAGCCTGGATCAGCCAGACGTAAACGTAAACGTATCTCTGCATAGCTGAATTAATAAGTTAAATAAGAACAGGAGATGTGTTGTGTTTTTTGTTTCATTCTTATGCATGCAATATAGAGCAAACGTAAATATACAACGAAAATCTATTCACAACAGATTTTTGTTGTGTATTTACGTCTGCTCTATATTGAATGCATAAGAATGAAACAAAAAACACAGCACATCTTCTGTTCTTATTTAACTTATTAATTCAGCTATGCAGAGATACGTTTACGTTTACGTCTGGCTGATCCAGGCTTAAAGCAACGCAATAAGTTTTGTAATATATATTAAAAACATAAAACTCAATGCAATTTAAAAAAGTGAAAGTGAAAATACACATGCTTATCGTATGAAAGGTTCGTAAAGAAATAAAATAATAAAAACATAAAAAAATATAGTAATAAAAACCAACGGCATCAGTATCAGTGAAATGAAATAAAATCCTCATCTCGTTTACGAAAAAGCTGCTTTAACTCTTCTGGAAATTCTACCAATATTGGCTCATCCGAGTGAAGTTTTTTTATATAGACCAGGCCTCGTAGCGTATATGTTGCTTGAATTTGGTTATTTTTTTTCATAGTCAATGCTTCTTTAAATATTTTATGGTTATGCGGTGTTTAATTTTCATTTATATATATCGGTGCATCACTTTGTATGCCCGCGTGCTTCAGATATAATGTTGTGTTATTATCACGTCTATATTTTGCTATCGATTTCAGAAGAAAATTCTTTTCAAACGAAGAATTCAGTTTGGCAACTACCACTTCATCTTTGGGTGAGTAAGGTTTATTGTCTCTATAAATTTTTTTGAGTCTATAAATATTCTCAATTTGAGGTGTTGGAATTTTTAGATTATCACAGATGGTATAAAAAATGTTAAACAGATTTTCATTCTTTAAATATGGTATACCAGTTATTCTAATACCACCTGCTATTACAGAATTTTCTTGTTTCAAGATTTTTCTCTTTACATCAAGTATATCTTTCATATGAACAAATTCAGAACTTTTCGTTTCAAGCTTATTTACTCTTTGTGCTAATTCACTTATTTCTTCTTTCATATTATGAATTTCATGTTCAAAAACAGAGCGAATTCGTTGTTCACTCTCTTGAATAAGATTTTTTATGAATTGAAAGTGTTTTTCTTAACTTTCCCTAATCAGATCTTTCATTACCCTGGATGTAACCTCTTCGCTCTCCCGTATTTGCGCCACAAAAAAATGTTTATCAGAGCTTGATAACCGAGGTGCTTTTGGGCCGTTTTCAACCAAAAAGTCTTCAATTGAATCTCTAGGTCTCTTACTAGAGGTTGATTTTGGGCTAGAATTCAGCATTTTAAATATTATTTTTCGCTGGGAAATTGTGTTCAAAAATATATGCAAAAAATAAAAATGTTCTTTTGTTATGTAACTAACACTATGTTCTATATATATTATGGTTAGAACCAGGCACGTAGCTAGGAATTTATTTCGAGGGGGCGGGGGGCTTTTTAAAATCTTTTTGGTTAATTTTTCCCGTGTTTTTTTTTTTTTTTTGGTATACTAGGGAAAACTATGTACACAGTTGAAAAATGTATAACCCTTAACAAAAAATCGTTATTTTAAGTTATGTGTGCTCCTTTAGGGGTCTTAATGGGGAAGTGAAGCAACATAACTCTGCTGATTGCATTGATACTGATAAGATGCCGTATGCAGATAGCATCTCAAGCCACTCCTTCTCAAATTTCCACTCTCACCTGCGTTTTCGGTGACCCTGCTAATCCTAGTAACCTCGATGAAGATTGGGTAATAAACCCCAGTGGAATTCGTGGTAGGAGACAAACGAGAGCAAGAAAGACTTCTGTACAATTTTCAGGGTACAGGAGAATAGTTCGGTGGCGGAGGAGCTCTAAATGAGTCAACGGCAGCGAACACAATCCTAGTCAGATGGATTACTGAAACTCCAGAAGGCAACGGGAAACCACTGGAGTATTTTTCCCTTGAAACATCATGTGATTTTTCAATAAAATAAATTAGAATATGTCCATACAAGAAGAAATACGGCCCTCAGTCTCCGGCATTAAGAATCCCCGGAGGTAAAACCAAAGAAACATATGAAAATTGGCATGTGGAACGTTAATGGCCTGTTCGAATCAGGTAAATTGGCAAATACTATACAAAAAATGAAAAGATTAAATATAGATATACTTGGAATATCTGAAACTTGGTGGCCAAATGATGGCAATTTTAACTCCGATAAATATCAAATGTTCTATTCCGGAAACAATGATAAGTATTATAGAAACGGAGTAGATGTTATATTATCTGAAAAATTAAAAAACCATGTAAAGGGATTTATACCCCACTCAGATCGAAAAATGTTAATACAACTAGATATAAAACCTATAAAGGTGAATATAATTCAAGCATATGCTCCAACCGCTGACAAACCTGACAATGAGATTGAAGAATTCTATTAAGAAATATCATCTCTTCTGAAATATACAAAGCTCCATGATATTAATATAGTAATGGAAGATTTTAATGCCAAGATTGGTAAGGGCAAAATGGAAAACATCGTTGCACCGTTTGGTTTCGGAACGAGAAATGAACGAGGAAACCGTTTAATACAATTATGTCGAGAAGAAAATTTTAAAATAACAAATACATGGTACTCCCTTCCACCACGGAGATTATATACATGGAAATCTCCTCAGGATAATGATTCGAAATGTGTTCGCAACCAAATTGATTTTATTCTAATAAATAAACGATACGGATCATCCATAAAGAAAGTGAGCACATACCCTGAAGCAGATGTTCCCTCTGACCATAATATTTTACTAGCTGAAGTTAGAATGAGTTTATCTCGGCCGAAGAAACTTGTAAAACAACAAAAACCTGATCTAGGGAAATTAAAAAATCCAATAATTAAAGAACGTTTAAGTAATGAAATAAATCGACAAATATCTAATATCTCGAACACAACAAATGTAAACGATTTTTGGGATAGTGCTAGAACCATTATGAGAGAATCAACAATAAAAATATTAGGAAATATAAAGCTTTATCCAAAGCAAAAGTGGATGACAGATGAAATTTTAGAACTAATGAACGAAAGAAGAAAATTCAAGAATAGTAATACGATAGAATATAATCTTATTCAAAAAATTATAAGATCGAAAATCAGAGTAGCAAAAACAGATTGGCTTAAACGCAAATGTTTCGAAATTGAACAATTGCAAAATAGACACGATGAATTTAATGTACATAAGAAATTAAAGGAAGCAGCCGAAATATATAGGAAAGCCAATACCTCTTGTGTTATTGATGATCAAGGTCAAATAGCAATAGGTGATAATTTGAACAAAGTGTGGGAAGCATATATAGAAAAACTATTTGCCGATCCCGAAAGGCAATCAAAGCAAATCAACAACAACAATTTGTTATCTGGTCCGTCAATAACAAAAGATGAAATTAAAAAGGCTATTGATGCTGCCAAGTGTAATAAGGCCACCGGTAGTGATGAAATACTGGCGGAAGTACTAAAATTATTAAATGACGACAATATTAAACTAATCGAACGTATTTTTAATATTATTTACGATACGGGTAATTTTCCAGATGATTGGTTAACATCTACTTTCATCGCTATACCAAAGAAAAATGTTGCAAAAAGCTGTAATGACCCTCGACTAATAAGTCTTATGAACCACATTCTTAAAATATTTTTAAGAATACCCACAATAGATTATTCAACATCTGTGAACATCGAATGGGCCGAACTCAATTCGGTTTTACGGGAGGCTTAGGAACCAGAGAAGCTCTCTTTTGCATAAACGTACTTGGACAAAATTGTCGTGATGTTCATAAAGACATACTTATGCTTTATAGACTATGAAAAGGCTTTCGATAAAGTACAACACCATAAGCTTCTGGATGTTTTATATAACTTAGGCATAGACGGCAAAACTATAATGTGTATAGAAAGTCTATACTGGCGACAAAAAGCTAACATTAAAACAAAACATGAAATAACAAAAAACATATAAATCCAGAGTGGTGTCAGGCAGGGATGTATCTTGTCGCCACTTCTTTTCAATATTTATGCTGAAGTCATTTTTCAAGAAGCACTTGATGGATTGGAAATAGGTGTTAAAGTAAACGACGTACATATTAACAATATTAGGTACGCAGATGACACTACTATTATAGCTGATATAGTCGAAGACTTACAATACCTACTAAATGTAGTAAATGAAAGCAGCAGAAAGTATGGATTAAAAATAAATTTAGAAAAAACTAAATACATGGTTATCCGCAGGAAAAACACACCAATACAAACACCACCAATAACCATTGATAATATACAAATTGAGAAGGTCTGCAAATTCAAATATCTCGGTGCGTGGTTAAACGAAAACTGGGAATGTGATCTAGAATTTAAGTGCAGAATCGAAATGGCCAGAAACATGTTTTTTAAATACAAAAAAGTTATATGTAATCGTGAAATTAATCTACCCCTTCGTTTAAGATATCTTAAATGTTATGTATGGTATATTCTTTTATATGGGGTAGAATCCTGGACGCTAAAAAAAAGTCAGATGAATAAAATAGAAAGCTTTGAAATGTCGACGTTTAGAAGAATATTAAAAATATCATGGACTGACCATGTAAATAACAACGAAGTCCTAAGAAGAATCGGCCAGCAACGAGAATTACTAAGGACCATAAAGAAGAGAAAAACTGCTTATTTTGGTCACGTCATGAGAGGATCAAAATATGAACTACTGCAGCTAATAATTCAAGGCAAAATAGAAGGAAGACGGGGAATAGGACGGAAACAAATAGCATGGCTCCAAAATATAAGATCATGGACCGGTGTACAGAACATAGGACAGCTTATGGGTCTTACTGCAGACCGATCCAGTTTTGAAGTCATCATAAATGGAATCACATGACCGCTAACATCCAAATTGTGGATAGGCAACTGAAGAAGAAGAAGTGCTCCTTTACTTGTTTTGTGAAAAGTTCAGTAAAATGAGAGTAAGCACAAAATCCTAAATGACAAAATTGCCCAAAAGTATGGGAACGCACAAAATCACTTTTCTAGCCCAAAACTTAGTTAAAAGAAATAAATTAAAATGCATTTGGTTTTAGGCTGATAAATCGCACAGATGCACATATTTTTTGCATTTAAAAGTTTTTTAACTTTGTTCAGTTAATTTTCATATATAAAAGTTTTATTTTGCGTATTTCTTTGCTTAATTAAAATTTGTTCACAATGGTATTATTTGTTTATAATTACACCAGCTGAGCAGACCTTTTATGTGCTAATTCAGCAGAAAAATTAAAAGACAAATTTCTTTTATTAATTGCCTGATATTGGTAAAGGAAGAAAGAAACTTTTTAAATATTACAATTAAAAATGGCTAATACCCATAAGATAAAATTTAATTTTTAACGCATTTTCTAAGTTCTAAACTAAATTCTATATTTCAAGTGTAATTTAATTTCTATGTGATTTCAATTTTAAAAAATTTTATTTTTTTTGTCAATATTTAAAATTGTTTGCCATCCGTTTCCGGTATGTTCTTTTACCCATTTTTTGCCAAGCATAGACTCCTTGGGAATTTTCAGGTTCCAATACTAAATGAAGGCAAAATTCCGGAGGATTTTGCAAAGTTAGCTCAGTTTTTTATTTTATGACTTTTTGAAATATCTGTGTGGCGCGAAACCTCAAAAATATTGTTCATTTTTAGAGTTAGGAACTCTCTGGCGTTCACGAATAAGTTAAATTTCAACTGTTCCTTTCGGTTACTAAACTACTTATTTTAACATGGTGATGTCATTGGAGGAAAGTCATTACACTGATGTTATCAACTGTTCTATAAATAGATGTTGAATATAAATTTAAAAAAGTATAAAAATTTAAAAGCTAATAGGAGCTGACACGAATTGATCAGCGTACCTCACGGTTGCCAGGCAAACACTCTAACCATTATACTACGACATCGCTATGATTTTTAATGCTTAACGTATGTACACTAGGGATGCCGAACGGGACTGGTTTTTACAAATCCCGGGATTCGGGATTTTGAAAATTGAAATCCCGGGATCCCGTGATTTTTCGGGATCCCGGGATTTATCGGGATCCCGGGATTTTTCGGGATTTCGGGATTTTTCGGGGTTTCGGGATTTCATTATATTTTTAATTTTAAAAATAAATAGCTAAAGTAAACACTAAAAATTAAAATAGTTCATTATAAATCTACTTATTTATTTCCTGTAGTACGAAAAAATAAATAAATTAAGCCGGATTCACAATGCTGCAGAGTGTTCAAAGCTGCAGAGTGGAGTTTACTAGAATAGAGAGGGCATGATACGAAAAATATGTATGTGCCAAAAAGCAAGGAACAAAAAATCCACTCAGAGTGGAGTACTACAGCCTTGTGAATTTGTCTTTAAACGAAAACTACACTCATAGAAATAAGTATGTAAAAATAGCAGAAAAAGCTATTTATCTAAAATTAATTAAATGCAAATACAAACTACTCTGCTGAAAGCATCAGAAATATTAATGATTATATTAGATTTTTTAAGTCTACTAATGTGAAATATTGAGCACATACCTTTGCTGATTTCAAAAAGGTCGATGTTATATTTTGCTAAATACTATAACAAAAATTTGCTGTTTTTGGTATACTAATATTCGGCAAAATTATATTGCATGAAGTGATGAATTTAGCAAACCATTAATAAAATAAATGAAAACATGTAAGTTAAAAGATCAAATAAATCTGAAAAGTTTTAAAGCTAAATAAACGTTTTTAAATTATTAATGTTTTTATTCAGATATATTTAATCACTAATCTATTTTAATCTATTATCTACACTCATAAAAAAAAGTCCATACAAATAGGTCAAAATTGTGCTGGCGCTAATACATGTACTATTTCCTGTTATTTTAGCAGAATTTTGACCTATTTGTACGGGCTTTTTTGGAGAAAATAACAGAAAAATTAGTTCAATTTAATCAGAACGCGTTAACAGACTTTTGTACTAACTTTTTTTTATGAGTTTATACATAGAAAAAATTAGTTCTTTAATAAAATTTAATAAGATATTTGCTTTAAGTGATTTAGGTCGAATATAACAATAAAAACAAATACAAAAAGTGATAAAATTTGGCAAATAATGAAATCGGAAATCCCGGGATTTTTTCAAGAACAATCCCGGGATTTCGGGATTTGCAAATCCCGGAAATCCCGGGATTTTCGGGATCGGGATTTCGGGATCGGTATCCCTAATGTACACATTTAATGTGGCAGTTGTTATACATGTCTTTTTTTCACAAAACTTGTTTTTATTATATACTGCTTAAGCCCCGTTTAGATTATCACACAAGTGTGTTATACATGTCAGAAATGTGTTGTATAACGAAAATGTATAATAGTGTGAACACTGTTCGTTACACACATGTCAGAATGACAAGATTTATTTTTTGAAATATTTCCAAAAGTCACCACTTGTCTCAACACAAGTGTTGTGTTATTCACAAATAAATGTTAAACAAAGATTAAAAACAACTAGTGGTGAAAAAAGTAATAATAGAAGAAAAAATAACTGCTTTAATTTATTTGTTGTGTGTGTCGATAACAGTCTGAACACTGAAAAGATTTTCTTTTATACTTTTTTGAAAACCAGACAATTTCAGCATACTTTTTGTCATACTTGTGTGAAGAAAAGTATAAGCACTTGTGTGATAATTAGGGTTTGGGGTTCGGGAATTCCCGGGCGAGAATTCCCGGGAAATCCCGGGAAAAGTTTGCCGGGAATTCCCGGGAAAATAATATATTTTTCCCGGGAAAACGGGAAATTTTAAAAAAATTAAATTTTTTAAATTGTTTTTGTTTCGAATAGGATTTTTTAATTTTAGTCATAAAAAACATTTTAAATACCAAAACAAAAATGTCATTGTTAAAATCTTTTAAAAGGGAATACATTTATTTGACACAGAAATAAAATCTTTGCCAAGTAATTAGGAGCATTTCAAATAATAAAGATTTTTCGCATAACTTATTCAAAATTTAAGTAGTAAAACCCAAAAACTTGGTAAAATTTTTAAAAGAAATATGAAAAAATAGCTTGTTTCTTACAAATAATCGCCCATACTATCTAAATTTTTCAAATGTATAATTTAGGTAAAGTCGACTTTAGTTAAAATATTGGGTGGCAGTATACCTTGACTTGGTTTATTTTTGGAGCATTCTGATTGGTTAATTTATTTTTAACCAATCAAAATATTAGAAAATATAAATATTTTTGTAAGGTTTTCATACACAAAATGAACAAAACCGTTTGATTAAAAATAAAGTCGACTTTAAATTTAAAATACTCCTTTATATTAAGGGTTAATAATTTTATAAGTCACGTTTTCATTAATAAAGTATCTAAATTTGGTTATCCGACATCTAAATTTGGTTCACAAAAAAAAAAAAAAATTGATGGTCATGCAACTTCTCTTGAAGAAAACAACAACAAGAATAACGTTTCAGCTAAAATTAGCAAAGTACCCGAAGAACAAAGTGTAAGCTGAATAGGCATTAAAGGTTTTATGGTAGGGCAAACATTTCCTGAAATGGTATCCAAATTAGCCGCAGTCAATCCGCCTTTATTCGAGAAAGTTTTTATAATAAAAACCTGGCATTGCAAAAAAATGAAACCGATGTAAAGAACATTATATTAAATTACTACAATCATGTAAAAGATATCATGATAAAAGAAATATCGAGCAATATTTCTAACAATAGAGATTTACTATATTCTTAGATGAATGGACAAGAATATCACAAAAGAGATATTTGAACATATGTATAAACGGAAATAATTCATTTTATAACCTGGGGTTGGTTTATATATCAGGAAGATGTAATGCTGATGAAATAAGAAGAATTGTAGAAATAAGACTAGAAGAATTTTATTTGTCTTTGGAAAATAACATTGTGGCCACCATATCTAATGGTCCAAGTGTGATGAAACGGTTTGTTTCCGACAGTCCAGTAGTGGGTGCTTTCTGCTGGAATCATGCAATTCATTTGGCAGTGCTTAGAGTAATTTATGTGAAATCAAATGTTCAACATTCTGATATTTTTACTTTGAATTCTCACTAGACAGAATGAATTTGTACTGAAATAGTGTTTTTTTTTAACAAAAATTACTTATATAGGTGGTTTTCATTAACAATTTTGTTCAAAAATATTTCCCGGGATTCCCGGGAATCCCGGGAATCAAATTTTTTCATTCCCGTTTCCCGGGAAATAAAAAAGTCCGGGAAATCCCAAACCCTAGTGATAATGTGAATGAGGCTTTAATGAACATCAATATTTCTATAAATAGATGTTTAATATAAATTCAAAAAAAAAAAAAAAATACAATGGAAGCTAACACGAGTTGATCAGCGATCCTCATATCTGTCAGGCAAAAACGCTAAACACTAGGCTACGCCATAGTTATGGTTTTTAATGATTTAGAACATATATTATTTGTTTCAGCTATTCTGAAATAGTTATGTGTGGGTATAATTATCGGTAACTCATTACATTTAATTTAAAAGTAATTCAAAGGGTAATGAGATATGAGATCTAAGTAATGCATGTAGTAATGACCAGCCATTACCAAGTTTTTGCTGGGATGTAATGAGTTTTAGGTATTGAAATCTTAAGTGTTCACTAGTTACCTTTTAATTACTGAACTACTTATTTTAACATGGTGATGTCATTGGAGGAAAGTCATGACATTGATGTTACCTGTAAGTAGTTCATCAACTGTTCTATAAATAGATGTTGAATATAAATTTACAAAAGTATAAAAATTTAAAAACCAATAGGAACTGACACGAATAGATCAGCGCACAGTGGTATCAAACCAAAAAAAAATATAATAATTATTGATCTTCTAAACTACTGATCCAATCGGAAAAAAATTATCACAAGAGCTGAAGAGAAAGAACTAGGCTTTTAGAAAATTAGTATTGTAGCTGCCCTGTTACATCACAGGGTGTCAAAGTTGACCATCTCGGGTATACAAAAGCTTTATTGTTGTACAACTTTTACAAATGTGAACCGTTTTTGCTGATTTTTGACGTTTTCTAATCTATGTTATAAGATAAATAAAAAACATGCTTCATGTACCATAGTATCTCTTATAGTTTAAAAAATATTTAACTTTGAATTTCAAAATTTTAATTTTTTACCTTGACTTTTTTAGTTTTTTCCCTATAAGTTTTTCATTATCAAAACAACATGTTTGAAATTTTGTTGCGTCATGACCTTTCTAAATTTCAAAATGAAAACTATTTTCAATTATCTCGAGCTGTTTAGCAGTGATAGTTTTTTAAAGTCAAAACTTTTAAGCGTGTACTGAAAATGGCATTTTTTTGCAAAAAGGGTGGCTATTTCATTCACTTTTATATCCAAGTTTTTAAAAGGTTTTTAGCATTTTTGGAAATTTTCTAAACGAATTAGCTTTAGAAATGCTTAATAGTCCAATTCAGAACATTTTTGAGTATGCACCCTACGCCCAGCATTGGTCGAAAATGATGAATTTTTGAACAAAATTTAATGTTTCTGAATGTGGCAAAACAAAGTCACGCCACTTAGATAAATTTTTGTAATTTTAAACCATAAACAAACATGTTCCAATGGATTTGCCCCTAAATTTCCCGCCGCCCGCTCAAGAACATCGATAGGAAGCAAATTTTGTGGAAAAGGTCATATTTTCAAAAGCACTTTTTTATTTGTAAAAATATATCTGAAAATTTTTTACTTTTGTAAAATTAGATTTTTTTTATTAAATGGTAAACAATTGTCATACACTCAGAAAATCTTTTCGTTATTGTTAATAGTTGTTTTTAAAGTTAAATTTCTATGTAATATTTGGAAATAAAATGGATTGTAATTTTTTTTTGGTTTTTTACCGGGAAGTTTAAGTTTGAAATAGTTTTTAATATTTTTTTATATATTAACATATAAGACTTATTTATCTATTCAACGATATATAAAATATTTATATAATTTATTCCATCGAGTCAAACTAACGCACTCCAAGCAGATATCTCAAGTCAAAATTTAATATTCGATAATTTTTTTCAGGCTTAGTAGACTGGCCCTTATTTGTAACGTTGTTCCGAAACCCGCTCTCCGAGGCTTATTTTGTGAGTTTACTAGAAAAACTATTCCAGAAAAAATTTCAGCTCAATCGAAGAATTTTTAAGCTATCCCTGGCCCTTCAAAGTTTTGAATGCGATTTACAAGGGGGAAAATAGCTTTTTTGGCTTATTTTGAAAATACTGGCTCTTAAATAACTGTATTTCTGGAAAGTGTTAATAGAATCGTAATCTAGACTGAATTATTTTTCTTAAAAGGCATAAAAATCCAAAATCGGTTGGAAAATATTGAAGTAATTGTAATTCCCCCAGGCCATTGTAGGGTTAAAATGGCATATATAATGAAAATCGCAAAAAATAAAATATTTTTTCAAAACTTAAAATGTTATACTCTAGTTTCATTTCTGAGATCTTTAAGTATTCAAGTATAAATTTTTGTCTCTCTTGAATTATGCTAACCTAGTCCCAGGTATGGGCAAATATGGGATATTTTTTTGTAAATTTACCATATTCTAATTTTGAATTTTTTAAAATTTTGTTAAACAAAATTTTAAAAAATGGTTAACGCATAGGTTTTTCTTTTAATACACCTAAGAGAATAATCCTACAGAAAATTACACATATCCCTCATTTAACTTAGTAGTGACGTCGTTTTAAATTTGAACATTTTAGAGAAAAGTGTAATTTTGGCTAATAATTTGGGTAATATCATTAATTTTTGTTTTTTTAGCTAGCTCTAACATAATCTCTTTAAATTTTTTACTAATTCAGTTAAAGGATTTTGTTTTCTGAAAATTTTGTGAAACTTCGACAACGTTAACCCTTTCTATACCAAGTTCAATTTTCTAAAATTTTAAAATTTCACATTTGAACTTGCTATAGAAAAGGTTAACGTTGTCGAAGTTCCACAAAATTTTCAGAAAACAATATCCTTTAACTGAATTAGTAAAAAATTTAAAGAGATTATGTAAGAGCTAGCTAAAAAAACAAAAATTAATGATATTACCCAAATTATTAGCCAAAATCACACTTTTTGCCGTATTTCGGCTAACCTGCCTAGAGGTTATTGGCAGCCCCAACACTAGGATCGGTCGAGGTGACCCAATCAGTCGCTTTGTCTTAAAGTTATTTTGTTAACGAAACCACAACCAATAAAGATTGTAATCAACGGATACCCACGATGACGACCTTTAACTTAAAAAAAATTTCGCGAATTGGAATATGGAACGTGCGTACACTTCATCGGTGAATATTACCCTTTCCCAAAATGTTGGGTCATTTACGTGAACATTTTCATACTGTTCGGCGTACTCCAAGCGTTTCTGGATGTTCACAGATCTAAGTAGTGGTTTTTTTTTTGCAACTCTGCTATTGTACCCATTTCTCTTGATGGTTCTGCGAACTGTCTGGTCGGAAACAGAAACTTCCAGATCGGTTTTTAATTTTCGATTCAGTTCGACTGCATTTTGCTTAGGATTTTCTTGGACGGAACGAATAACGGCCCGTTCTGTTCGGTTGTCGAGAACGAGGGCGGCCAGAACGTGCCTTACTTTCATAATTTCCATTTTCTTTTAAATTTTTTATTACTGTGGCCTTTTTTAAATTTAATAAATTTCCAATTTCATTAAGAGACTTACCATGATTCCGCAATTTAATAACGGTTTTTCGAATTGGTTCCGAAATATCTTTGCCTTTGCCCATTTTGCTCCACGTTATGATTTTTATTTTCCAAATATGATCACTTTTTGTGAAAGTACAAGCTCTACTAATGAATTGTACCATATCATCATAAAATTTGTAGCGGCACTTGTAACGGTACATAATTTTTTTAGGGGGTATGTATACTTATGTAACTTTCAAAAATTACAAATTATATCGATACCCTAGATGCAATACTCTATATCTGCAAAACTACAAATGTTCAGGAGAGCAATAAAACTGATTCACGTGCTTATTAGATTTTTTTGAATCAATCTTTCTTCTAGAATATTATTTAAAAATGGCAACTTATTCCCACGTATACATATTTTGAAATTATTTTCGTTATTTACGTCGCTAATGTAGATATAGAGTTCTGAAATATAATTTTATGATAATTTTATGATAATTTTATGATAATACTAGCAGATAAGTAGTTTTGATAAATATAAAAAATATGCATTATTAGGAACCAATGGCCCTGTAAATATCTCAATACTTTCTGTGGAAAACAATATTATGTGCCTTCAAACAGGAACGAACACAGAATTATTATTCAGGGATGGAAAAGGCTCGCCCGTTCGGTTTTTTGAAATTATTATTATATCCATATCTAATTCCAAAAATTAATGGTTAGTTTGGAAAAAATAACAATTGGGAAAAAATACTTTCCGAAAACGAAAAAGTTTGCATCATTATATTCGTTTGCAGAACGTTAATCGCTGATTAAGTTTCTTAACTCATTTTCTGGGGCACAAATCCTTTTTTCCCACTCCGCCATTATTATGAATTTTTTCATTGAGGTGTATATTAATCCATAATCCAAGACTATAACACTCATATCTTGCCCGAAGTTTGGTGGTTAGTTTGTAAAAAAAAAATGCGAAAAAAATTTTGCGAAAAGGAAAATTTTACACCAATATATTCGTTTGCAGGATGTCAATCGTTGATTAGCACTTCTAAGTCATTTTCTGCCCTTTTTCGCATTCCGCCGCTATTTAGCAATTGTTTAAGTGCGACTTCTTAAAATTTATAATCTAGGGACTATAATACCCATTTCATATAATAGCGATTGGTGGTTGATTGCAAAAAAAATCGCGAAAAAAAATTGCAAAAAGAAAATTTTTTGCATTAATATATTTGTTTACAGAATGTAAATCGCTGGCTAGGTTTTTTAATTCAATTTTTGTACCATAAAGTCTTTTTTTCGCATTTCGCTATTATTTTGCAAATTTTTAAGTGCGGTTTTTTAAATTTATATTCTAAGGACTATAATGCACATTACATAAAACAAAGTTTGGTGGTTAGTTGCAAAAAAAAAAAATCGCGAAAAATAAAATTTGCAAAAAGCAAAATTTTTCCATCAATATATTTGTTTGCAGAATGTAAATCGCTGATTAATTTTTGTAACTAATTTTTTGTACCATTAAGGCTTTTTCCGGCCTTTTCCGCGATTGTTTTGCAATATTTTAAGTGTGTTTTTTTTTAAATTTATAATCTTGGAACTATAATACAATGTCTACAACAAAGTTTGGTTCTTAGTTGGCAAAAAAAAAATCGCGAAAAAATTTTGCAAAAAGAAAAATTTTTCCATCATTATATTCGTTTGCAGAATGTTAATCGCTGATTGAGTTTTAAAATTATTTTATTTTTTTTACCATAAAGGCTATTTTTAGCGTTCCGCTATTATTTTGCAATTTTTTAAGTGCGTTTTTTTGTAATTTAGGGACTATAATGCACATCTCCTAAAAGAAAGTTTGTTGGTTAGTTGCAAAAAACTTTGCGAAAAAAGATATTCTCAAAAAACTTTTATATATACCTTAAACAATTCAAATAATTTAAATTTATATATCTGTATATAAATTTATTTGAAAATAAATTTGTTTGTAGATAAAAGTGGCAGAGAATAGATACTTTGCTTCCAAATTGATATCATAGATGGATATAATATCAACAATGATTTTGCCATCAAAAACTCATTTTGGCCAAAATTGCAGATATAGAGTATTGAATGTAGTTATTTGCTAACAAAAACAACAAAAGTTTTCCAGAATATGATAAAAATGGTTTATGTTATACTTTAAATAAAAAATGCAAGTAAAAAGAAAGTAAAATCATATTTTCTTCAAAGAAACATAACCCGGGTAAAAATATTTTTTATATAACCATTTATGATTTTATAGATTTATATATTGTCGAGTATTGTCATATATAACATCAAGTATAATTGTATATGATTATATCAAAATATATTTAGTTATAGAAAATCATATGAACAAGATCCACCATTTTTCGGATCTAGTAATATGTATTTAGACATAATTATGTTAACCCATATATGATTTGATCCGGAAAATGGTATCTGGTTAATATGATTTTATATAATTAAATATCTTTTGATATAATTATATAAAAATATACATTTCACAATACTCGACGAGATATAGTTGTATAAAAACAAAAATGATTATATAAAAATCATGTTTACTAGGGAAATTTGTTTCCCGTATATATACTCGTACTTTTGTGACTCTGTGTACTTCACAATCACTTGATGCTATTCGGAGTGGTTTTAAAATAACTTTTTTATAATGACTTTTTTGCTGGGCATGTATGTTTTTGTACGCCAGTGTATATAACCGCATATAATTATAAGAATCCATATATAATTTCTTTCTCAAAAAAATTTAATATGATGTCATATTTAGTTTCATTTTATTACATATCGGTCAATTTGTAATTCTATATTACATTTACAATTAGATACGTTTAATTCTATTATATATTACGTTATATATACCCAGTCAGAAATGGCCAGTGATACAAAAAACCAGGCATACCACTGGGTAACCACTGTGTTAAAAATAAATGACTTGGAGAACACTCATTTGGAACGCTTTGCCAGCGTTTGCAAAAAGCGTTTGGCAGTATTGTTTCGCTGGTTTATAAAAAAAAACACTGACAAAGAATGGGCTGAGAGTGATATGCCAAGGTTTGCAACCATTGGTTATCCAGTGCTATCTAGTCATAAATTACCAGCGGTACAAAAATCAATTCACTGGTAGAGCATGATTTTATAAAAATGCTGACGCTTCGTTAAAAAAGATTTATAGTCAGAAGGTTCCGAGTTCAAATTCGGTTGCAAGCAAAAAATTTTTTTTGAATTTTTTTTTTATTTAAAATTTTTTTGGTTTTATAAAATCAATTTTTTTGTTTGTGGGAAAGCTCCTTTAATACCAACTTTATTTTTGCATTCCCAACGCTGGCATATTAGTTCCAGAGAACTGTTTGCCAGTACTATCATTTTCGCATAGCCAGTAGTTGTCCAGCTATTGTCACTCATTTATGTGTTTAGCCATCAAGTATTATATGTCTCGTTAGCTCAGTGGGTACAGCAATCGTCTGCCAATCTGACGGCCTGGGTTCAAATCACGGCAGGACCAAAAAATACGTATGAACTTTTTTTAAATTTTATTTTGGAAAATATATTTCCAGACCACCTATTTATTGGTTTTGCCAACGTTTAAAATTTTAGTTTCTTCATTGCTTTTCCGGCGCTTTTTGAACAGCTGGTCCTTTTGTCTAATAATGTTATCATTTTGGAAATATGAAAACAGTACTTGTACCACCAGTTGAAGTGCTTTGCCACCGCTTTCCCGTTTGTATTTTTCTGACTGGGTACCTATTTATATATTTTTATATGATGATATATTTAATAAAAAACACAATTTTGTTTTGGATAAAATTATATATTACCCCATTCAGAGCCTCATTAGAAAATTCGTTAATTGGATTTTGGATATAACTGTATATTACATCAAATACTGGACAAATTTTCTGTCTCATTTTGTATACAATTATTTCTAGGGGCTTTTGACAATCCAATTTAAGCCGACTTAAGGGCATTTTCCAAGATTTTTGTCGACAATATAACTTTTGAGTTTGCATATTTCTGTGTGTTCCTCATATTTTCTACACCTTATACACTAAAATATGTGTAACTTCTACAATCAATTTTTTCGAAATTTTATTAATTTCCGTTTGACAAAAGAACTTACTTCATTTGCTGCAATAGGAGTTTTCACTATATTGTACATATTTTCAGTGGACAAAAATAATAAATTGTAACATTTATTTTTTGTATTTGTGCAATCACTGTTGTAAGTATAAGCGAATTCTTAAAGCATTTTGGCGAAACAAATTATGTCTGTTTCCGTACTTTACCACGGTTACCCAAACTTGACCAAAAGGGAACGCTACCTAAAATTTCATGTAAATTGTTGTTGTTTGGGCTGTTTTGGGTTCCTGCGGGTACCCGTGGTAATGTTCAGGAACTCACATATTTTTTTTACTTATTTTAATTTAAAATTTGAATTAATTTTGAAATTTAACTTTTCTAGCTCGATATGAACAATTGCTTCCAAGTTTTATTTCAAATATTCTTCAGGCAAAACAACTTGTTATTTTGAAGGTAATTTTTGAAAAGACTTAAATAAATATTAGTTCAGATATAATTTTAGAGAACTACATAAAATCCGATCAAATTGTATAGCGCCATTATTCCGATACATTTATATCTTATATTATCAAATTATAATTGAATTAATGCAAACTTATGTAATTATATAGGCCCATTTCTCGGATAAAATTCTATAAAGGCACATGTTAAATTATATATGGGCATTTCCACCGAAAGGTCCACCGAGACTAAAATACTAAAAGTTCTTGAAAACACTTTGTTTTATCATATTTTCATAGGGAAATAATCAAATTTAAATAACGTAAAAAGATTTTGCATTTATTCATAACGCATTTCGAGTTATTCGAATGCAAAGTCGCACAAGCGCATCTTTTCACATTTTGATATTTCTATTGCACATTTTGTTTTAATAAAATTTTTTAAACAGAGACGTTATGCATTGACTTTTGCTCTCTAAAATATTTCCAAAGATACAAAGAGTCATAAAAGAATGCATAAGAAACAATGCGATTGAAAATAACTGTAAGTTTTTGATTTGCATTGTCGCATATTTCGATGTCCCGTGCGACATTGAAAAACCATATATGTTATCAGTGCGTCGAAAGTACACGCAGAAAGCTCATCAAATATTGAGTATAAACTACTGTTTCTAATTATTCGACAAAGGCGGTTAACCGGTTAATGCATTATTCGAAAAATCACTAAAATTGATTAACTGGTTGTTCGGGTCGGTTAATAATTTAAGAACAGCAAATCTAAAACTGCTACATATCGATAACTTAATGAAGATTTTTTAGTTCTTTAGAATAAAATTTAAAAAATTTGAAAAACTTTAGACGCAATCTTTTTATTGCAATTTTTAATCAATACTGCCAACAATAAAATATAAATGACGTTAAAAGTTTATTAAGATTCTTCCTTCTCCTCTGAAGAAATAAAAAAAAACGAGCTAGAGAATTTTTCCATTGAGCCATCGAGTCATTTGAAAATATCAATTTACTCTGCAAAAATCAGCATAAATTTTTGCTGAAGGATATCTTAAAGAATCGTTAAATTCTCAGTCTTTTTCGGTTTTTGAAGGGACATTAAAAATAAACGAAATAACTTAAAAATTGAATTTTATTGGTCGAGGTTTAATGAAAATTGTTACTAAATTAATGTAAAATTTATTAAATTTTATGGAAAAGCTTTTTAATTTTACTATGAAGCTCTTTCTAATAAAGATAATGAAATTTATGTTAACTTAAGGTTATTTGTTTATTGTTAATGAAACCAATGCGAATGAAAATTTAAATCATGGATGTCAACCGAAACAAATAATGGACGATTTTTCAGTCTACATTAACTTTTTAGTGGCAGAGTTTCTATATATTTAAGAATATGCAGCACTTAAATACACTTCATCCATTCAAATCGGCTTCAATTTTGATAGTATGGCGCTAACTGAATTAAACTATGAACTATAAAATCGACCCTAATTCGTTTCGGTTGCCAACCCTAATTTAAATTCAGTGAAATGGGTTCGGGCTCCATGGATTGGAATATGTTGTAGAAATTATGTGGTTTTAAACCGACTATACACACTTTCTTGGGAGATGTAAGAAAATTTGAGAATTGTGTGACACAAATTTAAAACAAATGAAAGTTTGTCTTGAAGGACATTGAAATATAATTTGCATTAGCTTTAATTATTAAAAGAATTAAAATAGAAATGGAAAACTCTCTATTACATTTCCTAAAGCCTATATAGCGCTTTGACGCTGCTCTAGCCAGACATGTCGTGTGTTTTGAGAAGTTTAAAAAACACCTTAATTTTGGCATTTCGCGATGTTTTTTGAAGCTTTTTTCATATAAATTTTTTGTTATAATATCTGCAAAAAAATGTATTAAAAATTAATTGCAGAAAGGTAAAACAAAGCCGTTTTTAGAAGTTTCTTAAAACACACGACGTGTTTCGCTGGTGCAATGTCGACTGGGTTGGAGTTGCTCAGAAAGAAGTATCTAAAGGCTTAAGAACCTCTTTCACTCGAGTTGAAAAGAATTTGATGGTGCTTTAGTTAGTATTTATTTTTGTTAAGCTTTTCTTGCAATTTTTTAGCCAAAATTAAGAAAATTATGAAGTTTTGGGAAAAAACAAAGGAAAAATTCAATATTAAAAAGTTAATCGGCTAATCGATCTATTTTAACCGATTATTCGGGTCGAATAATTATTTGCGGTTTAAATTATCTATTTCGACATTAACCTAAAGACAACGATTAATCGAGGAATCAGTTAATCGATTAACCGAATTGGAAACACTAGTATAAACAGAGATTTTTTATACAATTAAAAAAAAATAACCTACCTGAAAAATAAGAAGAATTGTGATCTTGATACTTATACACAGTTGGTCACGTGCGACATCGTAAGTGTAAAATTTAAAAATTTATTTTTTTTTATTATGTAAATGATTTATTTATGTTAATACATACTTTTAAATTTTTTAAAATTGGCATGTACCATGGTCAAGAAGTAAAAGCAGCTAGGACTGCCTATTCTAAAAAAAACTGTGTTGGATATTTTTATGTAAATTCATTTTTGTTTATTTTATTTAATACTATACAATACTTAATTCATACCACATATTTCTTTTAAGTTTGTTTTTTGTTATTATATTAAAAAATACCTTGAATGCTTCTGTTGATTTAAAAACATTTTTACTAAGCTTGTTTATATAAAATTTCGTAAAAAGAGCAACAGAAATAACATAAATCTCATGATGGAAAAAAATGTCCCGTGCGACAGTGATTAAAATTAAATTTAAAAATAATATGAATCGTTTTTGGGTAAAATTAAAACCATTTTTAAACGACATCAATACACAACATTGTAAATTTAGTCACATTGAAATATTGCCTCAGGATTCGCTGAGATCGGCATTTTAATTGTTAGCAGCGAAAACCACTTCTGTTTTTGTCCCGTGTGAATGCCTTGTTTTTTTACAATTATCTTGAAAACGAAAAATTGATAAAAATCAACTTCAGCACCAATTATAGGGCTAATAAAGAGATATAAGTTAAGCCTATTGTCAAAATAAAAATCCGTTTTATTTTGACTTTTTTCACTTTAAATGTGTTCGACGGTCCCGTTCGACATGATGGAAATGCCCATATGACTATATATAAAACCATTCATAATCCAATATATTTATGTATTTTATCATATGAGCTTTTTAAAAGCTAAATGACACAAAAGCAATTTTTTCTGATTTCCTTTTTATAGTTTAGAATTACCCACTTTTCCACCAACTATAAATGTGCCAAATCATTTGTCGTTTTCGTTTTTATTATCATTGCACTGAACCAAAAGTCGAAAGTGAAATCAACATAAAAATTTTGTTACTTTTTGATGAAACGAATTGTTAAAACAATATCTTTTTTATTCAAACTGATGTGTGTTTTTTTGAACTCAACCATTTTTTTTTAAATGTACATACTTATTGCCGTCAAAAATTCTCTAGGAAGCAATTGTTGTTTTAATTAATTTTTGTTAAATTATTAGCAAAATTTAATTTGTTAACTCTAAAAAATTTTGTTAAAAAGGCAGTTATGTTAATTTGATATAATTTTTCGTCAGTTTGAAAAAAAGTATTAAATCTGTAGAAAAGGTTTAGTGTGGTTAGTTTTGTTGCGTCATTCCTCGTGCTAGCATGTGAGAGCCATTTGTGATAGTAAGAAATATTAATTAAAAACATTGTTTCTTTTTTTCAAAGTATTAACTATTAACAAATTCAGTGACTTGTTAAGTGAATATTTATTAATTTAAATAAATTTATGTAATTTTAAACGTTTTCAACTAAATTGTAAATTTTAATTTCTGTCATTAATTTTTATATTATTTATGTGAAGTATATAAAATGTATTTGAATTATTAATTTAAATAAATTAATTTATATGTTTCCATAAAATATTTCATGTGTTTTAAATAAAGAGTGTTTAGTATGTGTTATATTACAATTTAAATTTTATACTCGTATTTCATTATTTCTTATATTTTATCGACTTAATTATAACAAAGACGTATATTTATAATTTGAAATTTGTAAAATATAAAAAATAATGACATGTAAGTGTAAATATTAATAATGCATCCATAAAATATGAATTGATTAAATAATATGCATCTTTGAATTGAATAAACTGCATTGGAAAAACAACAAAATAATTATTCTATTTGATTAAATATAATTAACATAACTAATTTTTCTTAATACGTTTGAAGATATTTTGTCAAGCTAACATCACATAAAATAGTTAAATGTCAAAATAGAAATGTACTAAATAATGTGTTACATTGACGGACAGGTTTTGTTAGTTGTATAATGATCACCGATTCATCAATTTATTGTGGATTTTAGTTGATTTCACCGATGTTTTTGGTTCAGTGTGTCTAAAAACTCTAAAACAATATTTATATTTGCACTTCAGAACTATATATCATTTGCAGCAGGTTGAGCCCAATTCAGTAAAACGTTCAAATACAATATATTTATAGTAAAGTTGTATTTAATTGAATAAATACAAATGTAAAAAAACAAAAAAATTTATTGTTTTTATCGATTTTGTAAGTGAATTTATTAACAGTTGAAAACAAAAGAAAAATATGCAATGGTTAAACTATATATTAGACGACTCACGAAAAAAAGTTCCCCCTCAAACTAAACCTTGGTTTGTTTTATGATGATTCCCAAAATATTTCGGGTCTAGCAACGAGATCTCACGAGCTCGACCTCGAAAAAGGTCTTTTTTTTAGTTTTTGTAAAAAAATTGCATTTTAGCTGTAGACAACATACTCAATATGGGTATCATATGAAAGGTTTTTTTGAGTCGCGTCCCGCGGTGTTATAACATGTTCAAACGTATCCAGATATGTCATATTTTTAAGGATATTCTATAAAAAAACAAATTTTTGACTCTTTTGCACGGAGATGTTTGTTATTGAAATTTCAAATTTACATATCATAATCTGTAGTCGATTTAAGTGAACACGTGTTTAAGATTTTTTGAAATTCGCGATTTTAGCGTTTTATCAAAAATTCAATGTGGAGGAAAAAATGTGTTCTAAATAGGGCAATATGGATACCAAAAGTGGATATAGTTCGGAATTTTGCAAATTTCATATATTTCACGTAATTTTTTTTTTAATTCATTGAACGTATTTTTTTTTTTAATTCACTGAACGTAATTTTATTTTTTTAATTCACTGAACGAAAATGAAATTGAACGAATTCAGTGATGAATTAATTCAGTAAGGAATTAATTCACTTTTTTCCGTTCGATTTATAAAATTGAATGCGTTCACCAGTGTGATTTAATAAAAAGAACTATTGCAATTGAATTAATTCTTTGAATTTGTTGTTCGATGAACACGTTCAGTTGAACGAATACAGTGAATTACTTAAGAAAAGGAATTTATTTAATTCTAGACAAAATTGGATTACGCGCTATTTGCATTCTTCTAGTGAAACTTTATATTAAAGTCTGGTTCAGATGTACTACTTATGTCATAGACGCACCGCTTCAAGATTTGACTTTTATTTAAGATGCTATAAAGTATTCAGAAACTAACCCAAAAATTTTAGCAGTTATTCTTAAAAAAATTAGCAACAATTTATGGTATATTTCTGAGGAAACAATAGCTCTAGACTTTTTGGATTCAAATATAAGTTAAATAAATTGGATATAAATATAAGAAAAACGTAAAATGGTTGAAAAACTTAAATTAAAAGAACCAATTGTAAAAGTAAAAAATGGTCGATACAATTCGAATTTAATAGACTTTCAAAAGTAAAAAACTCATTATGTGATTTTTGTATCAGAGAAAACAATGTATTCCTTAATAGTGTATTTAGACTGGGCGAAAACTAGTAGTTTTTGGGCATTTTTAGTTTTTAAGGCGAAAACTACAAAATTTATTTAGTTTTTCCATACAATTTTCATACAAACTGAAAACCAGATTATACCTGGTTTTTGCCAAAAACCAAATAAAAATATCTGAAATGTGCATTCTTGATACACCCGGTATCATTTATAATTAATTTTCGATACACCCTGTTGCAACGAATATAGAAGTAAAGCAAGTGTCAAAAAATATTTTTTAATTTTTTAGAAATATTTCTGTTTTAATTTGCAATTGTGTATTGTTATTGTTTTTTAAATGTATTAAAAATTTTTTTACATTAATTTGATAATAAAAAAAGAAAGAAAAGTGTGGAATAAAAAAGTGTGGAATAAAAAAGTGTTGTGACAAAGAAAAACTAAATAACCAGTGTAAATGACTTGGCTTTTGCAATTTAGTTTTGTACAAAAACCAATTGGTTTTTGCTCAGTCTAAATTCAGTATAAGTGAATTTGAGGAAGGTTTTACATTGTAATTAAAACAATTTTTGTTAGTTTTAATTATGTTCTTTGCATGGAGCGGATTGTACGCTCCCATGAATGTTAAGCAAAGAATTACTTTATTGGGTAAAATCGAACTTAATTTATAGTTCACTATTGCTTACTAAGCAATTCTATAAACAGTGGGATATGCAGCAAATGGACTGAGAACTTTTGGTAAGATTCATAAAGTATGAAACAACGATAAATGTACAATACCAAAAGTTTTGACTGTTACAGTGGTTGTTATAAGAGTTTGACTGAGTGTTCTCAGCTTAACTCACTGTAAATACAACGGTCATTGTACAACACAAATAGTGTGTATCGTATGTATTATTACTTTTTAATATGATCTTTTAATTTCAATTACCCAAAATATTCTTATGGGTAATAACGCATGCAATTCATGCTACACATGCTACAACATCTTGTAAGGACATATTTGCTGTAAATGATACTGCTGACAGAGGCGTTAAATTCATACAAGACCTTAACAGAATATTAACCAATGATAAAGAGAAAAAACAATTGTTGCTTCAGCTTGTTGAGGCTTGTCGACAAAAATATCTATCCCCAGTCAACATTTTTCTGAGCCCTCAGAAATTATGACTCATAAAAGACTCTAAAATATGAGCATTTTCAGAGTGCTCAAATTTTAGAGTCATAAATGAAACATAATAGATTCTTATTTATGAGTGTATTCAAAAATTTTTTAAAATTTTTTTAATACTCATTAATGACTCAAAAATTATTCATAAATGGCTCAGAAAATTAAAAATTTTCCAGCACTACTTTGGAGTCTTTTATGAGTCATAAATGTGCGCTCAGAAAGAGGCTTCATCGGTGAAGGAAAACACGCTCATATATCAATGATTTCAGAAGGTCTAAGGGCTCTTTTATGAGTCTTTTCGGACTCCAATTGTACACTGGGTCGTATAAAAAATCTCATCTAATATTATATCCTTAGTTTTAAGAAATATAGATCCAGAAACTAATTATCTATTCCCCCATTCATGTATTTAAATTAATAAAAAAAAAAACATTTTTCGAAAAAAATATTCAAAACTGTAATTTTGTTCTATTTATTTGTATAGAGGTATATTGAAGTCGTTTCCGGGTCCACTAAAAGTGATTGGATTCGCTCCAAATTTTACTTATTATTTTTTTTTAATATAAAGGAAAAAAAATCTGGCCGGCGAACTGGAATCAAAACACTTTAAAATTTGGACATACTAATAAGAAGACCTCTATTGAACATGTTATATATAGCGCTGTACGTGCCGCAAAAAAACCTTTCATATGATACCAATATTGTGTATATTGTCTTTAGCTAAATACCAAAATTCTGCCAAAAAAAATATCTTTTTTAAAAACGGTTACTAAATCCCAAAATATACTGCTGGATCTAATTCGATCTGCCATTTTTCGGATCAATTTAGATCTAAGTTTGTCCTCAAATATATAGTTGGATCTAATTCGATCTGCCATTTTTCAGATCAATTTATATCTAAGTTTATCCTCAAATATATTGCTGGATCTAATTAGATCCGCAAAATGGCAGATCGAATTATATCCAGCAATATATTTGAGGATAAACTAAGATCTAAGTTTATCCCCAAGCATATCATTGGACCTACCAATTTTGGGATCTAATACGATATCATTGGATACACCCAATTTTGAAATTTAATTGGATCAGCTAGATATTACAGCAGATCTTAATATTAATATTGATTAAATATTGCGCGAGATCAATTTTTTTACTCGGGTATCTTCAAAACTTATACAGCAGAAACTATGTATAGTTATTAATAATATATGTATGTTTAATTAACACAAATAAAAAACAAAAATATTTTCAATATCATGCATCATTCAATATTTGTGGTATGTACAAGTTGTAGCAAGTTCTTAATTAAGTTCTTAGGTATAATGGAAAACATGCAACTACACTTGCTTGTATAAATTTATATATCACAGGAAAAATAAGTGCATACATAAATTATGTATATGAGTTTATTGTTAAACTTAATATAGTTAAAAAGAAAAAAAATATTTATTTGAAAAAATAAAATTAAATAAAAAGATTCATATACTACACGTCATTAGTACACATGCAAAAGAAACAAACAAGAAAAACAATAAGAAATTAATGCAACATCATTGAATATTCAAAATATCTTAACTATTTTTATAATAGACATACATACATGGCAATTGTCAGATATAAACTTTGTAGATATTTACAATGTTCAAACATTTACATTACACACGTACACAAAACTGTGAATGTATGTAGGTAGATATATAGATAGATATATATGTATATTGGTTCGCTATATTCTCACGGCTTTATTTGTTATTGATAATAATATTGATTTACTTATTTGAAACAAACTTATTACTATATGGTATTATTAATATATTTTTTACGTATTTGTATGCAGTTTCATAAACAATTATTTACTCTTTTTTTTAATTACCGAAATGTTAATAAAAATTCACTACGTTATTGTAGTTGACCCCATTTGTTAAATATCCACAAAATTTTTATTTGGCATCTAGTTTGAAATTGTTAAAAAAAAAGAACAATTCTAAAAAAATGATCTAATAGAACATTCATTCCGATTCTCCAGCAAATACATAATCTTATATATATTAGGATGTCCCTTAAAATAACACCCTCCAGTTTTATTGGAAATGGTCCCAAATGGAAGAAATATTTTTTTATGGAAAACGTTAACCCGTGCCGAAAGTTGAACGAAAATGGCCCATTTTGGAAAAAAGTGTATTATTATTAGAAACTCCCAAAATTCGAAATTGACAAAAAAAAATTATTTTTTATTTCATTTATTCATTTAATATAGTCAAAATGATTCAGATATGGAATTTTGACTTCATCGGATATCATTAAACCACTTTAGCCTGGAATCCAAAATGACTCACGAATTTGATAAAAAAAAAAGCAAAAACGTGTTTTTTTTTTAATTAATTTTAAAGATTTGTTAAAATGTCTAATTTGGAGATGTCGATTGCTATGTGTACCACATAATAGTTGATATTGAATAAAAAAAAATAAATTGGAGAAATGATAATTCGAGTTTGTGTTTGAAGCGACTGCTTTCCAGGACGTTTTACAAAAATTGCTCATTTTGTCAAAAATTTAACAAAATTTTAATGTTTTCATCAAATTAAACGCAGTTTTCGGAAAAACATCACTTAAATTTTGTTAGACTATAATTATCTTTACATTTGTTTAAACAATCTTAACCCTTAGTGGCCTGGGATCAGAAAAGACCCATGAAACTTAATATTAATTATGACTGCAAGATTGTAAAGCCATTAAATTGACAAAAAAAAAAATCACAACTGGATAACATTAATTATTTTATGTAACGTGATACATATGTGACCTTCTCCGAGAAAACGGCTTTCGATAAAAATGACAAAAACATTAAAATTTTATTTTTAATTTAACTTTAAATGCGTTCTTCTCAAAACTTCATTTTCACACACTAGGTCCCTTTTCTCGGAGAAGGTCACATATAGGTTTAATTTTTATACTTTTGGCCAAAAACGACCCACTACAAAATTTACAGAATAACACTTTTCATAATTTTGGAAAAAACATCACTCCAAGTGGATAAAAAAAATATTTTTTCCACTTGATAAAAATTATTATTTTGTGTAACTTGATCCATATAGGGTTAATGTTTTCACTTTTCGGCAAAAAATACCCACTTGGAAATTTACAGAATAATATCTTTCCAAATAGAAAAAAATAAATGCATAATAAACAAATTTTTAATTAGAATCTAATACGATTGCACAATCAAATTGCTATTAACATATGGACACTTTTGACCCCACCTTTTTAACCCTTAAAAATAAGATTGGGACTATAGAGAATTGCGCTTGTTCGTTAGTTTTGTTCCTCTATCGCATATCCCAATTTAATAAAAGTCTGATAGTTGTTATTCTGTAAATTTCCAAGTGGGTAGTTTTTGGTAAAAAGTGAAAACATTAACCCTATATGGATCAAGTTATACAAAATAATAATTTTTATCAAGTTTTTTATTCATATAAAGTGATATTTTCCCGAAAATTATAAAAGGTGTTATACTGTAAATTTCTTTGTGGATCGTTTTTGGCCAAAAGTATAAAAATTAACCCCATATGTATCATATTACATAAAATAATAATTTTTATCTAGTTGAGATTTTTTTATCAATTTATTGGGTTTACAATCTCGTAGTCATAATTAATATTTTTGTAAAATATTAAAATATTAATAAAAATGTTCGTAAAATATCCTTGAAAGCAGTCGCTCCAAAATAAAACTCGAGTAATCATTTTTTCAATTTATTTTTTTTTTCTTTAATACCAACTATTTTGTGGTACAAATGGCATTCGACATCTCCAAATCAGGCATTTTAAAAAATCTTTAAAATTAAATTACAAAGAATAAAAATTTTTGAAAGAATTCGATAAGACCAGCAAGACAGAATACGTATTTTCGGCTTTCGCCGAAATGGTTAAATAATTAATAATTCCCAGCAAAACCACACATTACCAAATAATGGGTAAAGTAATGTATCGCCATAGAGTTGGACTGGTTACTTTACACCTTACTTCACTGATGAATTTTACAGGCGATGATCCTCAAAGTAATGTGTCATTGTTACCAGTATACTTACAAAAAAATGAAGAGTAATGGGTTACCTAGTTGCAGATAGATATTAAAAAAGTAATTGGTTACCCATATGATTACGAAGAGGCTGAGAACAATTGGTTACGCATATAATTATAAGGACTGAAATTACCCTATAATTACACAATTTAAATAAAAAAATTATCTAAGTAAATAAATTTTATATTAAAACAATGTATTTTGTAATAGTAGTTACTTTATGTGACGCGCAAAATAGAAAGGGACCTAAGGTCAGGAAAGCATGGGATCGGTCTCATTCGATGCTCAGATGTTGTCCACAAAAAAAAAAAATTGATTTTTTTACCCTTAGGTCCCTTTCTCTATGCGCTGTCACTTATATTTATTTATAATGCATTATGTAATCAACATTCGGTACCCCATTACTTAATGTTTAAAAATAATGATACATTTATGCAGTATACATTACAAAGTAATGCATTATGTAATCAACTATAGGTAACTCATTACTCTGTGTTTCTAAATAATGCTCAAGGTAAGGATTATACATTACAAAATAATGCATTATGTAATAAATTTTCGGTAACTAATTACTTTATGATCCAAAATAATGATGAAGGTAACGACTATTCATTACAAAGTAATGCATTATGTATCCAATTATCGGTAACCAATTACTTTATGTTGAAAAATAATTATACTTGTAAGGAGTACACATTACAAGGTAATGCATGAGTTTGTCGCACCAATTACCAAAGTTTTGCTGGGTTGTCTACTTATGTGACAGTTGAAAGCAAATCGAATTTGTTATCAACAACTCAACTTAGACTAATATCAACGAAATCTTACAGTGCTATTTTTATCCTTTGTTATTATTACTCTTTCTTGCTTTTTTTTAATTTTTTTTTTTTTTAAAGAGAAGCAACACTCAGGAAATTCTTCCTATTAATTAACGTGTTGCTTCTTTGGAAAGGGGATAGAAAAGAAATGAAAGGTGGTGAAATATGAAGGGCTTTAAATATGGCAACACTGTAATTGCGCGAGATGTTGAATTTTTAGAACACTTGTTGCGCGCCATCTGATGTTGAGTTGGCGAACTTTGTTGAAGCTTGTAGTTCATAACCCTGTTATATTATTTTACTTCGGTGGGGTTAAGTGCTATGGGAACACCGAAGGAGGACGCTGCGATATGCATGAGGGATAGAAAAAACTCATACATATTATTATTTTTCATTAATTAATGTTGCCTTGGTCGGGGCTCGAACCCGTAACCTCACGTGTAACAGTCCAACGCGCTAACCATTACACCACAGCGCCCACAAAGATATCTCAGCTGATTCTATTCAACTCTGTGTATGATAACCACAGATTATTTGAATTACAACGAACCGTTAAATTTGAATTTAAATGTATGTTATTTAAATTATATTTTGCATATTAGTCTAAGTTGAGTTGTTGATAACAAATTCGATTTGCTTTCAACTGTCACATAAGTAGACAATTATTAATTATTAACCCATTCAAGGCGAAAGGCACTGATGATGGCTTTGTAGCGAAAGCCGAAAATACGTATTCTGTCTTGCTTGTCTTATCGAATTCTTTAAAAAAATTTTATTCCTTGTAATTTACTTGTAAAAATTGTATCATCTTTCTTTAATTTGAAAATAATTTAAACAGAAAGTGATATTAATTTGTGATCTAGAGTCAAACTAAAGAACATTCATTTACCAAAATAAGAGATCAAATAAACATTCCCCTCATTAATCTTTAAAATTAATTTAAAAAAACACGTTTTTGCATTTTTATCCAATTTATGGGTCATTTTCAATTCCAACTTTTCGCACGGGTTAACGTTTTCCAAAAAAAATTGATTTCTTCCATTTGGGACCATTTCCAATAAAACTTGGGGTTTAAAGACGAATCTTGTTTTAAGGGACACCCTAATATACATACATCATCGCAATTAATACGATATCATAAATTAAATGCAATAACATTAGGTATTTCTTGTGATTAAATATGAAAACTTTATATTTTTGTTTAAATCTTTTTAGTTAAATTATACATATTTTTATATTTATTATGTTCTTTTAATATATGTATGCATATGTAAGTTTTTTTTTATTAACTGATTTTATTTAAATTGATTTAAATTTAACAGATTTGAATTTATATGTATGTATGTATGTAGGTTGTTGTAGTAGTAAGTATATGCAAGTAAGTG
Organism: Leucophora obtusa; assembly: GCA_949987735.1. Lineage (NCBI taxonomy): Eukaryota > Metazoa > Arthropoda > Insecta > Diptera > Anthomyiidae > Leucophora > Leucophora obtusa. The sequence goes on along the minus strand of OX465295.1, from coordinate 254,182,298 downwards.
GTAAGTATAAGAATAGAAATAGAAATATGAGCACCTTAAAACCATCATATGTCCAACTTCCTAATTTTAAGATGCATGTCTGTACGTCATAGGGAAAATATTCAACATCAATTGAACAAGACGATTTATAGACGGCAGGTGGTTGCCATATAACCAATCCATTACTATGGACTGTTGCTTTAGTCATAAGAGTGACTTCATAATGCCCGTCAGCACTGTAAAAATTACAATTTAACAAAATCTCCTAAATTAAAAATACTTTTTTCTATTTTGTCAAATGAAAAAAAAAATAAAGAAAAATCAAAGAAAATATTAATAAACACTAATTCAATGTGTTTTTGCTGTTGTTGTACACATGAAATTAATAATCAACAATTCATCCATATCATTAGTTCATTGATCTATAGAACAAATAATTATTTAGTTACCTTATTTTATACTTTTGACACTTTACAATCTAAAAAGACTGAATTTTACTCGTATACATACGTGTAGAATAGTGTTGTGAAATAATTTCTTAATGTTTGTTCTTAAATACACAACATATACACTTTGCAAAACATTAAGATGAACACGGATAATAATATTTTGCACCATTACTCATTTTTGTTGCGTGTGATTTTCTCCTGTATCTAAGTTGCGATTAATTCAAATTTTGATAATAAAGGTTTTTGTCAGCACTTATTGGGACTTTTGAATTTTACTTAAGTAGGAAATCTCGTTTGAAAATTTCTAGTTAAGTAAAAAGTACCTACTGCTATTTAAGTTCTTACTTTAATACTGTCCCTAAGTTTTTATAATAATGTTTGTTATCGGGTAGAAGTAGATAAAATTCTGCGTCGGTAGCTGTCAAGTACATAAAGAGTACATAATGGATTTTGAAAAAATATTTCTTTGCTTAATATGTCGCCGTGATATTCTGAAAGTCTTAAAGGACTATTTTTAAATAATCGTTTTTAAAATTGCTTTTAATTTTTGCCTACAAATTTTGACATAAACAATTTTTTTCGTTCTTTTTTAATTTTTATGAAATTTTAATACCCTTAAAAAAAGTATATTACCCCCTCTGGAATTAAAAAAGAACTTTTTTTTCCATACAGGATTAAGGGAGCCGGGGCCCCTGGGACCCCCTGGTTCAAAAAACCGAAACAACCCCAAAATGGTAAGTGTGACGACTTAAATTAAAGAAAATTTTCTCACGACTTCAATAATGCATTTGATTTTATGATCCATAAAGTCTGGTTCGCACTAGATCCATTTAAGACCCCCTGGGAGTCTTTATACTAATGTATAATTATTTTTGAATTTTTTCTTATATTTTGCCACATATAATTTCATCTAATTATACATGATGACGCAAAAGTAATGTCATAATGTGAATGTGCTTTAATTTTTGCAAATGGCGTCAAAAGTCATTGTGCTTTGACTTCTATGTTGTAGAAAGATGGAAAATTATTTGACAAAAAGCAATGGAGCGATACACACCTGAAGAACGCAAAATTATTGTCACTGCTTATTTTACCAATTTTCGGTTTGTTGTTTTAACGCAGCGTGAATTTCGTCGTCGTTTTCCTCGTAGTTGTGTACTATTTGCGCGAACAATTAAGCGTTTGGCTGAGCGCCTCGTGCAAACTGGGTCCACTAGAGATGACAAGAAGTGGATGCCCTCATATTGCACGTCCGACTGAGGACGTCAGAGAAAATCTACAAACATCGACGAGACGACGATGCACACAATTAGGCATCAACAGATGTTCGTCGCAACGAATTTTAGTGAAAGGCTTGTATACGTTCCCGTACAAAGTGCATACCGTTTACGAGTTGTTGCCTGCTGACCGTCAAACTAGATTAACTAACTCCCATGCTCTGTTAAACTTGGTGCAAGAATATGACGATTTCGTGTCCAAAATCATAATGAGCGACGAATCCAGTTTCCACTTAAGTGGTTATGTTAACAAACAAAATATGCGTTTCAAAGAAGAGCCATTGCATCCCCTCAAAGTGACTGTTTGGGCTGTGGCATTTGCAGTGACCATAACTGGTGATCGTTACAGGCAGATCAGGGATGATAAATGGAATTTTCAAAATAGTACCAACCAGCTTAAAAAATAATACTTTTTCGACCTCCAAAGTACCAAAATAATTTTTTATATTCTACACCACTCTGTGGGTATATTAAGTTGGTGCTTATGATATCGGTCGTCTGTCCATATAAAATCAACGATCCTTGTAATCAAACTGCAGGTCCCAATTTTAAAGATAATTTAATGAATTTTTGTGTATGAGTTTATATTGCATCAAGGACTAACGCCGTTGAAAATGGTTAAAATCGGTCAATGTTCTGACCTAGTATTCATGAATAGGTCCTATCTGATACTGAATGCATTGATATTTAATAGTATAACTAGGGTTGCCATCTCCATTTTGAGAAAAAGAGGACGACAACCTTAAAAAGAAATCATTTGTTTTAAAAAAAAAGAACAATTTTTTTTTAAAATAATTTTACAAAAATCAACAACGCGATAAAATATACAAATACAAATTTACATGGCTATTCAAAAAAAACTTTTTGTCTTATTAGAGGCTAATTGAACGATTTTTGTTGTTGTTTTGCATGTTAATTTGTTTTATTAAACTGTAATAAAATTCAAAACATTTTTTTGAATACAAGCTTTATTTTATAAATAAAAAAAATTTTATTCCCACTAAAAAAAATTCACAAAAACCAAAATAATCATTCTGAACTTTAAATTAGTGGTACATAAATAAACAAATAAAAAACATAACGATTAACCATTTTTGCATACATTTTCAGGAATGTACATTTCTATAATGTCTTGATACGAATTGTAAAGGGTTTCACCGCTTCCAATTTGAATCAATATATTAATATCGCATTTCTTCAAATATTTATAAAACTCTTGACCATTCATATCAAATTTATAATAATATCAAAAATAGTTTCTGGATTCAATTTCTTTTTGGGGTCCACTGCGCCTTGATTAAAGAATATATAAGTTCTACGCAGAGATTTGAAGAATTAATTCCTTAATTAAGTTTTTCAATTCTGAATTAAAAATTCGGTGAATTAATTCACAAAGCACCATATCGAGAGCCTATTCAATACGCTCTATCGGAAGATTTTTCGAAAATGAGTTTTTAATGGCAAACTCTTCGCTGATGATAGCTACATCTCTGACAAAGATTTCAGAAAGAAAAAATGTATTTTAGTATCCTTTTTTCATTATTTGTTATTCGTCTATCAGACATAAGAATGCAATATGGTCTATCGGAACATTTTGGTAATCGACTTAATAAAAATATAATATTACTACATATTAGACCACCCATGAAATGTATGAGAATTTCAAAAGCTTTTTTTGTTCGCTCCACCGGCAGTTTTCGATAAATTGGGCATAAAAAATAATGTGTGTACAAAAATTGGATATCTCGGGGTCATACAGGCCAGTCAGTTTGAACCTTTGACCCTAAAAATTACCTAAAAACAATTCAAAGCTTTTTTGTCCCATAACTTCTAAATTTGACGTTTTTTGAAAATATACTACAGTAGTAGACTAAAGTGCATACATTAATTCAAGATTTTTCGAAATTTGTTATAATTTTTGTTTTATTATAGAAACTTAAATGATTTTTTTAAAGCATAAAACTAAAACATTCTTCTTCAATAAAAACCTAAATACAGTAGACTATATCATTAAGAAGTTAATAAAAAAATAATTGCAAATTGTGACCGTATTGTTCGTATTTAAAATTTTCGGCAAGTTCTTTCTTTAATATTTTGTCCAAAGTCCTTTGCGCTTTAAAACAGATTTTATGCGAGAAGGCATGCTTTCCGCGAGATTTTTAATAGGTTGAAGTGGAATATTAGTCCATTCCGCTGAAACTCTTGACCAAAGATCATCTAAGTTGGTCGGTGCTTGTTCTTACTGGGATAGTCTTCTTTCGACAATTGCCCACAAATTCTCGATGGGATTCAAATCGGAGCTTTGAGCTGGCCACTTCAAAAACTGGAAAAACTACACTTGGATATTACAAGATGAACAAAAGTTATTAATACAGTTTTAAAAAAATTCAAATATGTATCCACTTTAGTCCACTACTGTATATAGACATTTTTATGTAGAATAAGAAGACAAACACTTCCTTCATACTATACTTCTACGTAAGTATGATGTATAGTGAAGTTTTAAGGGGAAAAAGTCAAAATTTGTGTGAAGACTTCATTTTAAACGACTCTCGTTAAAATTTCGACAGAGACAGTTTAGATTGGTTTCCATTATTTTGTGTAGTAATATATCTAGTTTTCATAAAGTAATTACATTTTTAACAAATATCGGTTATTCCATGAAAAATTTACCAAAATTTGACTTTGAAGTATCGGTTTGTTATACATATATGTTGTACGGAACCCTTAGTAACATGATTTGGATATGCTGGAACCCCTAATTTGGTGAGGTTTGAAAAAAATGCATAAGCGAAAAATGGGGGAGGTGGGGTGGGGACAATTGGCTCCTCATCGGGGTCAAAGGTGGTGGTGAAGGGTTAAAAATCCACAAAAAGCCCCACAACTTCCCCGGAGTCGACCCTAGAGCGGTAACATGTAAGACCGACGCCCATTGATTTGTATTTTTCGGCATTTTTTCCGAACATATCTATCCCCTATTTCCACTCTGTAAGCGGGCTCCCATACAAATGTACTGTTTCCAATTATTCGACATAGGCGGTTAAACGGTTATTGCATTATTCGAAAAATCACTAAAACTGATTAACCGGTTATTCGGGTCGGTTATTCGAGAAAATCGGCGATTAATCGTTTAAAATAAAATTAATGTATTTCCTTAACTTTTTACCAACAAAAACACTAACAGCTTCCTGTTTTTGTTAAATATCAACATGACACATGAACAAGATGTATTTAAAAAAAATTTTCAAATTAAAAAAGCACATCTACACTAGAGAGAAAATTCTAGAGATAAAATAAAAATCACCTCTAATTAGCTCTATTTTGAATGAGTTTAGCTATTTTGGAGTGTTTTTGCTCCATCTCTAGCAGTTTTCTATCGCGTGTAAACGTACCAAAATGTTGAAAAGTTTCGGAATCTGAGATTATCTAAATTGAAACATTTCTTATACTAATAGAAAAATTTATGTAAAATATAACTGAAGCTATTAAAAACGAGTAAAAAGGTTAAAGTCGGGCATGCCGACTATACAATACCATACACCAGTCTTGTGTATTGTTTGGATCCGAAATTCGAATGGCTTAAAATGGGGCTTGTGTCAAAATTTTCTATAATGTGAGTCAGCGCACCAAATTTCATTAAAATATCTTAATATTTGCGACCTGCAGTTTGTAACCAAGCCAATTTTGGGGGGACCCTTATATGGGCACTAGTTCTAACCATGGACCGATGTTCACCAAAATCAATAGGCTTCGTCCTTGGGCCAACATAGGTCTATGTACCAAATTTCATCAAAATATCTTAATATTTGCGACCTGCAGCGTATAAACAATATAATTTTGGTGGGACCCTTATATGGGCACTAGGTCTAAACATGGACCGATGTTCACCAAAATCAATAGGCTTCGTCCTTGGGCCAACATAGGTCTATGTACCAAATTTCATCAAAATATCTTAATATTTGCGACCTGCAGCGTATAAACAGTATAATTTTGGTAGGACCCTTATATGGGCACTAGGTCTAAACATGGACCGATGTTCACCAAAATCAATAGGCTGCGTTATTGGGCCAATATAGGTCTGTGTACCAAATTTCATCAAAATATCTTAATATTTACGACCTGCAGCGTATAAACAGTATAATTCTGGTAGGACCCTTATATGGGCAATAGGTCTAAACATGGACCGATGTTCACCAAAATCAAACTTGTTCGTCCTTGGGCCAACATAGGTCTGCGTACCAAATTTCATCAAAATATCTTAATATTTGCGACCCTGACCACATAGTGGTGTAGGGTATAATTAGTTAAAAATGGAAAAAAAAACTGCTGAAACTAGGAGATTTTTTTTATAAATATTAGAAGTTAAAAATAACATAACTCAAGGTAGATTTTTTACTTCTTACGAAATTTTTTTTTAATCTGTAAAACTTTGGACACAAAATGTCTATGAATGCAAATTTAATCAATACTACAATAAATATAATATTGCATTTAAAAAAATTATTATCCAAAGTTCTTCCTCCTCCCCTGAAGAAATAAAAAAAAAATTGGTTACATTTGAGTAAAATATTAGTTACATGAAAATATCAATTTACTGTATAAAAATTTGGAAAAAAATTTTCTGAATAGTAGAGTTAGTAGTAGGGTTTGGGGTTCGGGAATTCCCGGGCGGGAATTCCCGGGAAATCCCGGGAAAAGTTTGCCGGGAATTCCCGGGAAAATAATATATTTTTCCCGGGAAAACGGGAAAATTTAAAAATATTAAATTTTTTAATTTGTTTTTGTCTGGAATAGGATTTTTTATTTTAGTCATAAAGAACATTTTAAACATCAAAACAAAAATGTCATTGTTAAAATCTTTTAAAAGGGAATCAATTTATTTGACACACACAAACAAATTTTTGCCAAGTAATTTCAACTAATAAAGATTTTTCGCATAACTTATTCAAAATTTAAATAGTAAAACCTAAAAACTTGGTAAAATGTTTAAAAGAAATGTGAAAAAAAAGTTTTGTTTCTTACAAATAATCGCCCTTACTACATTGACTTGGTTTATTTTTGGAGCATTCTGATTGGTTAATTTATTTTCAACCAATCAAAATGTTTGAAAATATAAATATTTTTGTAGGGTTTTCATACAGAAAATTAATAAAACCGTATGATTAAAAATAAAGTCGACTTCAAATTTAAAATACTTCTTTTTATTAAGGGCCAATAATTTTACAAGTAACGTTTTCATTAATAAATGTGATATTTTCAAGTAAGTTTACTTTATTTTAATACATCTGCTTTCAAACTAATATATTTGTTTATATTAAAGAATAAAATGTCAGGAGTATGGAAATACTTCACAAATAAGAACAATGCAGCGCAGTGCAATATTTGCCCTAAAAGACTAATTGTATCTAAATTTGGTTATCCGACATCTGAATTTGGTTCAAAAAAAAAAAAAATTATGGCCATGCAACTTCTCTTGAAGAAAACAACAACAAGAATAACGTTCCAGCTAAAATTTGCAAAGTACCTGAAGAAAAAAGTGTAAGCTGAATAGGTATTGAACGTTTTATGGGAGGGCAAACATTTCCTAAAATGGTATCCAAATTAGACGCAGTCGACGGAATGTCAATCCGCACCATAACTAGATCTTCGTTTATTCGAGAAAGTTTTTATAATAAAAACCTGGCATTGCCAAAAAATGAAACCGATGTAAAGAACATTATATTAAATTACTACAATCATATCTTTTATCATGATAAAAGAAATATCGAGCAATATTTCCAACAATAGGAAATTTACTATAATCTTAGCTGAATGGACAAGAATATCACAAAAGAGATATTTGAACATATGTATAAACGGAAATAATTAATTTTATATATCAGGAAGATGTAATGCTGATAAAATAAGAAGAGTTGTAGAAATAAGACTAGAAGAGTTTTATTTGTCTTTGGAAAATAACATTGTGGCGACCATATCTAATGGGCCAAATGCGATGAAACGGTTTGTTTCCGACAGTCCAGTAGTGGGTGCTTTCTGCTGGAATCATGCAATTCATTTGGCAGTGCTTAGAGTAATTTATGTGAAATAAAATGTTCAACATTCTGATATTTTTACTTTGAATTTTCACTACACAGACTGAATTTGTACTGAAATAGTGTTTTTTTTAACAAAAATTACTTATATAGGTGGTTTTCATTAACAATTTTGTTCAAAAATATGATTCCCGGGAATCCCGGGAATCAAATTTTTTCATTCCCGTTTCCCGGGAAATAAAAAAGTCCGGGAAATCCCAAACCCTAGTTAGTAGACTAAAGAATATCATAAACAATTGTTAAATTTCTCAGTCTTTTTTCCGTTTTTAAGGGCCATTGACAATAAACAAAATTATCCAAAGTTTGAGCTAACATTCCCTTCTGTATTTATGTATTTAATAAAATTTTAAATTTTTCCAAATGTATTTCAGAAATTTCTATTTTTATTTTAAAAGCATTTTTTCAAACATACATGCTTTCTCTTTCTCTTAAGTCTCATAATTCCTCCCATACAAATATGACATTTTTAAAAAAATTTCCTCCCACCGCTCTAACTGCCCCAAGGGTGTCCCTAGAGGAGTCAAATGTATGACTGACCAACAATATTTTTTGAACCACAATATTTTCTCGGAATATATTTACCTTCTATCTTCAACCCTTAAAGCGGTCCCCATACAATTTTTTTATTTTCTTATAATTATTTTTTATGAAAACAGCTCCTACTGCCCCACGGAGCCTCCTAGAGGGGTGGTATGTAAGACCGATCCCCATTAATTTTTCCTCCCAATATTGTTTCCGAACATACCTACCCTTTGTCTCTACTCCCTAAGGGCGCTCTCTTACAAAAATTACATTTTTTAGAATTTGCTCCCACCGCTCTAACTGTCCCAAGAGTGCTCCTAGAAGAGTGAAATGGATAACTGACCTCCAATATATTTTCAACCTTAACATTTTTTCGCAACATATAACCCTTTATTTCCAACCCTTAAGGTTGTCCCCACACAAATTTTTTAGTTTTTATAAATTTTTTTATACAATCGAGGAGAAATTTTTTTGCCAGGACTTGCTAAAGTGCACGCCAGCGCTTTTCCGTTTGCATTTTTCTGGCTGGGTATTTACTCCATTGATAAACCAAGAAATATAGGGAATTAATCGAATATGCTGCTCTATAGCACTACATTTGCATGTGCACAACGTATAATAAATAGGTACTTAAGTCCGATTTGGTTCTCTCTTTCGTGGGATAAGAGATATATGTTGCAAATGTAATTGGTTTTTAAAAACAACATATCTTACTCTACCAAAAAAATGATAACCGATCCTAATTGTCGCTGTCTAAATTTTAACGAGGGCCGTTTAAAATGAAGTCTTAACACAAATTTTGATTTTCTCCGCTCAAAACGCCACGAGAAATAATACTTAGACCAAAGATTATTATGAAAAGATTGTTTGTCCTCTCATTCCGCATAAAAACACTTATATGTAATTTCTTCGCAAAACCGCAAATTTAGGAGTTATGGCGCAAAAAAGCTTTGAAGTGTTTTTAGATCATTTTTAGGGTTAAAAGTCCAAATTGACTGGCCCATATGCGCCCGAGAGATCCAATTTTTGTACGCATATTATTTTTTATGCCCAACCTATGGGAAACTGCCGGTGGAGCGAACAAAAAAATACTTTTGTAAATTTGGGTGGTCTACAACATATATTGAACAAAATTGTACCCTGCAATATAATATAGAACTGTGCCTAATATATTAAGGTCGTTTAAATTTTTGTTTATTAGTGTGTCCCCTAAAATACGTTTTAGGAATTTCCAAATTCGGTAATGAAACACACATTTCTTTTGCATTACTTGCCGTTTTTGTCTAAGTTTTTTATTTTAAAAACATGAGGTTTAGAAATTATTAAAAGCATTTTTTAGTTCATAATCCGAAGCCTATGGTATCTATATCTTAAACCCATTTTTGGTTGCTAGTTGAAAAAAAAAATCGCGAAAAAAATTCCAAAAAGTAAAATTCTTGTATCAATATATTTGTTTGCAGAACATAAATAGCTGATTAAGTTTTTTAATTCAATTCTAGTACCATAGTCTTTTTTGGCGATACGCCATATTTTGCAATTTTGTAAGTGTGTTTTTTTTTTTTTTAATTTATACACAGTACAACACTAAAAATGCATCGGGCATGCGAATATCAACTCTGATAGATTTTAAGATGAATATCACGACTGTGATCACCAATTTTCAAAATTAGCTCTAGTTTTTGAAATATTTGCAAACTTAATTTTTAGCAAAAAGCCATTTTTTTTTGTTAAAATTTCTTATTTATTAATATATAAATTTCTTATATATATATAATATAACTTAAAAATATAGACTTTGGGTTTTTGAAACATATCAACTTATTTTGATTAGGTAAAGGATCTAGGATATAATTGCAATTAAAGTGAAAACTTCACTTATTTTCTTATTTTGCAAATCTATTAAAATCGCTTAATCAGATTTGCAAAATCTTTACATATGATGTAAATTCATATTCCACTAAATTCTTTTTATCAAAAGAATCGCAACTTCTGCATCAACATTTGCAGAAAATTCAATCTGAAATACACATTTTACATCTTTTTTATTTCAAATAAATTTTATATGAATTTACTATGGCAAAAGGAAATAAAGTACATTTTTGAACATGCATAATTTAAAATCGTTATTTTTTTCGAAATTTGCACTTCAGTTATCTAAAACTTTGTTGAAATTGATTAGAAAATATATGTTTTATATTTCTCAATGGTTTTATCTGAGTTTTATATTTTAAGACTGGTCACAGACTACTTAATTTTTAGGTATTAAAAAAGTCAGTCTTTTTCAGGTTTAGTCAATATTGGCTCTATGAAATAACCCCCCACGAAATAACTCCCAAAATGAATATGTATAAATCCCCAAACTTTTGTACAGAAAACAACAACAATGGTAATTGGGGAGTTATTTCGTTTTTGGGGATTTATTTCGTATTTTAATTGGGGACTTATTTCATTATGAAATAAATCCCCAAATTTTAAAAATGAAATAAGTCCCCAAATATTTTTTTGGGGATTTATTTCTTTCAAATTCCAAGCTAAAAATAGATAGAATTATTACACGCATATACAATTTTTTACGAAAACAGTAAAATTACACCGTGGAGTAAATATCAATTAGAGTGAATCTAAAAATTGTTCCTAGAACTACGTTTGATGTGGTAAAACGTAGAACAAATTTATTAAAAAATAAGTGTATAAAACCATTATTAATTATAATTAAATGAGTGTAGAAAAAATACAGAATGGAGTAATAGTTTTGGTGAAGGAAAAATTTTTCGGATTTTTCATAATTACACACAGAGAACAGATTCGTTGTGTCAACTGAATTCGTTGCCAACCGAATTTTGGTAGTTGCATGAACTATTACATTATTCGATTGCAGCAACCGTCATTTTCGGATGGACCTACAATACTCAAACGATACATAAAAGTTACCCCAATCGAATTTGTTTGGTAATCCCAACCGAATTGACTATTTGGTAGACCCAACCAAATTTTTTAGAAATTCCTGCCGAAATAATCAAAACACTGTTTCCAATTGTATTTCTATTTTTTTTTTTTATTTAAACTGACAACTGAAAATCTATTAAAAAATTCTTAAAATTTTTTTTAGCATTGGGTAATGTAACCAATATTTAGTATTTAATTAAAAATAAAAATCTAGTAAAGCATATTTGTTTCTATTTGGTTATCATGACTCGCATATGGAAGAAAAGTAAATATTTTTATAATTTAAAATGATTGTGATTATCGAATTGTTTAATAATATTTTATTATTTTTAAATTGGTTAGGGAAACCGATTATTAAAATAAACATAATGGATATTCTTTTGCAATTAAAAATTTTCTATCCCCAAAACAAACTGTTAACTAATACAATTTAATTTATACAACAGTGATAGAAATTATGTTGTACTAGTAAAACCATGGTATTTCCAGCAGATTTCCAACTGAATTGTTTTCTGTGTGTAACTGATCTACCTTCAGACAATTTATAGCTAACGAATGAAAAGTTCTTTATCATAAATCGGTTGGAGATCAAAATTTCGCGCGTATTTTTCATTTCCAACCGATTTACACTCAACCAAAATGTTTTCTCTACCAAAACCATGCCAAAACTATTAAATCGTTAGCTATAAATTGTTGAATCAAACAATGTATATAGTTTTTCATTTCCAACCTATTTACACTCAATCAAAATTTTTCCGTATCAAAACCATACCAAAAATATTAGTTGGCTACACATTGTTAGCATATTTAAAGAAGAATCTTTGGATGAATAGTTATCAGATGAGGAAAAAGATGTAGCGACTTTTAATAATTTCAACGAATTTTCAGTTTTTGAAGCCATGTATGCGATCTTAAATTCCTCTAGTTTCTCTTAGTGTAGCGATATAATTAAAGACTCCATGCTAGAGTTTGCTGTTCGGTTTTATTCGAAACCAAACCGCGGTTTTTAAAGCCCCAAAACCGAAACCGAAAACCGACAAAAATAAGTCGGTTTTTAACAATGACTTTAACCAATTAAAATAATTAACTAGATTGCATCCTAGTGTGCAATTGGAATCCGAAAAGACTCATAAAAGAGCCCTCTTACCTTCTGAAATTATTCCTATATGAGGGAGTATTTCTTCACCGATGTAGCCTCTTTCCGAGAGCACTTTTACGACTCATAAAAGATCCTGAATTATGAGCATTATTGGTAAATTTAGAATTTTCTGAGCTATTCTGAGTCATTTAAGATTAATTTTTGAGTTATTTTTGAGTAATTGAAAAATTAAAAAAAAAAAAATATCGAATACACTTAGGGTTGCCACATCGCAAAAGTCTAATAACTTGACACTTCGCAAAAAATAACTTGATTTAAAAAAAAAAACTTGACAATAAAAAATTTAATGTGCATATGTGTGCAGTAGGGTGGTTCTTAATACAAAAATTTATAATTTTTTAATACACTCGCTATTTTATTAAGATTCATAAAAAAAATTTCGGTTTTTTTTTTAATTTTCGGGGACAAACTCGATAGTGCTACCAGCCGTTGAAGTTTGGACATAAATTGACGAAATTGATTAGTGTTTTATTTTTTCTTTTGTAGCAATTATTCCTGTATAATAAGAAGAAAAAGATGAAGTTTGCAAGAAGTCGTTGACATTTTCAAACTTTAGGCCAAAAAAATATAGAAACTTTCCATTGTTTTCGAATCGTCAATTTGAAATTTTAACATATTTTTTTTCTGAAACGTAAAAAACCAAAACTTTTTTTTTTATAAATTTATTAAATGGATGATATATAATCCAAATAAAATAGCACTTAAGGTTTTTCTTGTCCCAGTAAAATTATTGTTTACCGATTTTTAAGGAAAATCGTCTTTCGTAAATCTCTACTCGCGCTCTCAAAACCAAAGATATACCTTAAGCGCCATTTTATTTTGTTAATACATCATCAATTTAATAAATTTATGAAAAAAAATTTTGGTTTTTTACGTTTCAGAAAAGAAAATATGCTAAAATTTTAAAATGGCGTTGCGAGAATTATGAAAAATTTATATATTTTTTTTGGCCTAAAGTTTATATATTTCAATTACATCCTGCAGACTTCACCCTCAATTCATAAATGCTTTCTAAAGTTATAGCAGGTTTACAAAACGTCATTTTTACACAAAATTTGTTCAATAAACCTCCTATAATTTTACAAAGCGTTTATGAATTTAGGAGTTAATCTTTCTTTTCTTATTGTTTAGAAATAAATGCTACTCAAAAAAATTAAAACACTAATAAATTTCATCAGTTTTGTAATTTTACATGTTTGTTTTAACTACTGATACGACAAAAATTCAATTTAACTTGACAAAATAAATTTGACCTTGGCACTTGACAAGACCTAATTTAACTTGACAATCAAGGCCATATAAGGCCATGTGGCAACCCTAAATACACTCATAAATACGAGTCTATTATGTTTCATTTATGACTCGAAAATTGCAGCACTCTAAAAATGATCATATTTTAGAACCTCTAATTTCTGAGCGCTCAGGAAAATGTTGGTTGAATCTTGAATTTCGAAAAGGGCTCAGCTCCTATTTTACAAAATTTTGTATTTAATTGTAATGAACATTTTCTCCATTAAATATTAGTTTAAAGAATATTATATTTTTTGTTATTACAGATAACATAAGTCAAGTCACCAAAAAGGCAGATAGTTTAAGAGATATTGAGTTTCATATATTCAGTTTAGATTTTCACAGCGTATTAAAAAAAAATACCATTTCGTAGTTCACGAAATTTGTGAAATTTTAACTTTATTTTGTTCTAAACAATTTGCTAAAATTTAAACTCTTGAAAATACAGCTTTAGTTGCCGACAAAAGAATAAAGAAATTATATTTATAACGGTTTTCCGTGTTTTTTTTTCTTCTTTCGTAAATGTCTAGAAACGGAGTAATTTTTCTTTATTCGAGTGAGAAATTCAATTTGTAAAAAAATTTTTTTTTTTAATTTTCACAAAAAATATTTTTTAACCTCTTTTGATTTGGCCATACACTACTTGTTAGACGTTTTAGGACTCCGCAGCGCAAGGTTAATGATTTTATGAGCGACGCTTTAGGTATAAAAGACAATATAAAGTCCAACGGAAAATTCTAAGTTATATTTTTCATCAAAAACTTTAATATTTGATACGTATTTGACATCCAACAAGGATGGGTTAGTAATGCCTAAAAAAGTTTATATTAAATAACATATAAAATCAACAATTGAAATTTCCGCACTCTATTTGAATTGTATGAAACTTGCTATAACTTGAAATACTTTGTATAGCTAAAATTGGTGTTCAATTTGGGGAAAATTATCAAATTTGCTATAGACTTTCCGTACATATTTAGGACTAACTTTTGTATTATTTTAGCTATGTGACTGGTTAATATATCACTTTAAAGCTTCTGAAAGCGTGCCTGAAGTTGGTCTGCAACTCATTCTTTAATTTGATCATTTCTGATTTATTAAAAAAAATTTTAATTTTTGAGAATTTTTCTACAATTAATTAATTGTTTCTATCCTTTTATAATTGAAGCCATGATTGAGCCACGTGAATAGTTACTATTTTGAAATGAACTTTAACCATTTATCGCTATCAAAGGCCATTTTATCTTAATACGCGGTTCGGGATACTTTATCGTAGCCTTTTAATATTTTTGTATTAGTTCTCAGTTTTTTATCAATGACACTGTCAAATATCAGTTTGGTACTCCTTTTGGTTCCTGAGTTATAGTATAGTATTAAATAAAAAAAAAACAGTTCGATTTTTCAGCATTTGTGTGAAAAAAGACTCAATTAGAGTGCCAGTATAAGATTTCGTAAAGGCAAAAATAAAGTAATGAGGAACAACATAAGGGAGTTTGTTTACTTACTACAAGTTACTACTTTTACTGCAGCTGCAAAATTTTAATATAAAAAGTAAACAAAACTTTCCAATTGTAGTAAAAGTAGTAAGAATTTCGACTAATCGAACACACCGCATATATTTTTTCAGAAATTTTAAAGAATCCATTTTTCGATATACATATGACGATTTAAATCGCGGATTTCATTAAATTAAACTTTGAACATTTTACGAAAAACGTCGCCGGAGTCTGAAAAATCCTCAAAAATTGATTGAGATGATTACAAGGATTTAACTCAGAGATTACTTTATAACAACAATACAAAAAGTTAATATTTCCTGAAAACTTTTGAAATTATTTTCATTATTTTTATATTCACTTTATTTATTAGAAGCTGATTTTTTATACTTCAGTTATAAATTTTAACTAAAAACTTCTAATATTTAAAAAAATCTTGTTTTTTAGTTATTTTTTCGGAATGTTTCGCAGACCTCCTAGGATGCGATTAGGAACGCTCAGGGGTTCGTGTTCAACATTTGGAAAACTTTGTATAATTAAATTTTCATATCGGTTTTGGTATAGCTATGGGAGTCAGATGTCGTTATTAACAAAAAGAATTACTGGCCAATTTTACTTTGACGCTACACCAACATTCCGTATTTTAAAGTTAAAACACTTTGCAGGTTGGGAGGAAGTGCAGGATCTAACGCTAGTCAATTACTCGCAGGCAATCAAAAATTGAGTATTTCAAAATAAATTATTTCAGGAACATAACTATATACTCTACGATATCAACATGTATACTAGGGAGGGTCAATTTCTGGGACAAAAAATCGTAGGGGGGGAAATGATTCTACGAAGAGTTCTAAGCTCGAAATCCATTTAGACCATAGGTCTAAAATGGATTTCGAGCTTGCGGAAATTCCAAAATATGTTGTAAGTGGTGCTTTATGAGTTTTGAATAATGAGTTTTATTAATTATACCCTACACCAGTACATGGACAGGGTATAATAAGTTTGTGCTGATGTTCCAAAAAATATTAAAACTAACCACCGTTAAGTATACCGATGGACCCAGAATAACATTTTATTTCGATATAACGATATCCGTCTGTCCGTCCTTCTGTCTGTATATCCACATATTTTTGTGCGCATGGTAGAGGTCGCAAATATTAAGATATTTCTACAAAATTTGTTATACCGACTAATTTCGGCCTAAGGACAAAGCCTATTGATTTTGGTTCATAGCGGTCCATGGTTAGACCTAGTGCCTATATAAAGGTTCCCCCAAAATTATATTATTTGCACAATACAGGTCGCAAATTCGAAGATATTTTAATGAAATTTTATACACGGATTCAAATGGGCTCATGAATAAAGGCTATTGATTTTATATGGAATCGGTCCATGTTTAGACCTAGTGCCCGTATAAAGGTCCCCCAAAAATGGACATATTCGCTCGCTAAGGGTCGCAAATATTAAGATACTTTGATAAAATTTGGTACACAGACTAATAATCGGCCCAAGGACGAAACTTTTTGGCTTTCAAAAAGACTAGTGTAGGGTTTCGTATAGTCGGCATGCCCGACTGTATGATACCCTACACCAGTCTG
Organism: Leucophora obtusa; assembly: GCA_949987735.1. Classification (NCBI taxonomy): domain Eukaryota; kingdom Metazoa; phylum Arthropoda; class Insecta; order Diptera; family Anthomyiidae; genus Leucophora; species Leucophora obtusa. The sequence goes on along the minus strand of OX465295.1, from coordinate 254,165,493 downwards.
AAATTCGAATGGCTTGACATGGACTTGTGTCAAAATTTGTCAACAAAATGATAAAAATTTAGAAAAATGGTAAGAAATTTTGTTTACATCTAAAGTTAGATGTATTTAATATAAAATCGGAAATATAGTCCATATGTCCGATAGGTTCAAATATGGACCGATCCTATCTAGAATCAATAGACTTTGTTCTTGGGCCCATATGAGTCCACGTACCAAATTTCATGAAAATACCTTCGTATTTGCTACCTGTATCATGCGAAAAATCAATTTTTGGTGACCTTTATATAGGCACTGGGTATATCCATGGACCAATTTTTATCATAATACATATGCTTCTTTTTTGGGCCAATATAAGTCGGAGCACGTAATTTCATCACAATATCTTTATATTTGCGAACTGTAGCTTGCGGAAATGCAAATTTTTGGGGGACCTTTATACAAGCACTAAGCCTAAAAATTTACCAATTGTAAAAAAATCAATAGGCTTTGTCCGTATGCCCATGTGAATTATCGTACCTAATTTCATTAAAATATATTCGTATTTGAGACCTGTAGTATGCGAAAAAGCAATTTTGGGAGTAACCATTAACTTCGTATTTGTAACTGTAGCGAGCAAAAATACCAATTTTGGGGGTACTATATATGGGCACTAAGTCCAAACGTGGACCGATTTCAACCAAAATGAATATGCTTTGTCCCTGGGATGATACACGCTGAAAAAAATGGGCCTGCAGGAAACATATTTGCTGGTGATATATATATGTTTGGAAGAACTGTCAAAATATATTTGCCGTGTTTTTAATATAATATGTTTGCCAGCAAATATAATATTTTTGTCTGTAAAAATATGTATGTTTGAATCATATGAAATACATCTACTCGCAAATATATAAATGTTTGCAGGCAAACATATATATATTTATCATTATTATATTTGCACTCCACAAACATAATAATGATAACATAAAAATGCAAATATATTTTTGTTTAAGTGGGAAAATATGACTAACATTCAAACATTACAGTGTTTGCCTGGAGACATACGTATTATAACGATAAAAATAAAATAATTGGAAACACACCTCAAAAATAAATATAGTAGTTTATAAACATATATATAATTGCCTGTAAATATATCCAACAATCTCTTTTTTCTGCGTGTATAAGTCGGTATACCGAATTTTATCAAAATATCTTAACATTTCCAACCTGTAGCGTGCGCTAATGTTTAGGCTGATTTATGTCATCAGCTTAGCAGTTTAGTCAAAAGTAAAAAAAATTTTCGATTTTTTTCTTATAATAAGGGACGCCGATGAAGACTCCTATCTAAAAAGTCCAGAACTATTATCCTGGTTAACAATACTTACATGTTAACGCAAATTTTACACAAACATTGCAGTGAAGCGATACCAACAACATATTTTTGAATTTCCGCAAGCTCGAAATCCAATTTAGACCTATGGTTTCTAGGGCAAAGTTGCTTAGAATTCTTCGTATAATCATTTTCCCCCTACGATTTTTCATTTTTTTGAATCCATACAAATTGACCCGCCCTAATGTATACTCAGGATTTCCGAAAGACAGACTGGAATAAGTTCAATACGATCCTTTGGAAAGACCTAAAAAGAACTCCACTATATCTTTCCGAATGAAATTTGGAGAATTTCAAGTGAAATTAATTGTGAATTCTATTTCGAATTTGTCAAATTTGATCTTAAATATGAACAAAAATAACGGTAATTAATTGTTTTCTTACAATATTGAGAAAATTTTTAGAGAAATTTCGATTTTTTATTTCGAAATGAGAAAATTCTAAAATATAGTAGCATTCACCACTTCAAATTTAGAAAATTCCATTAGAAGTTCAGTTCTGCAATTTTAATGAAAAAAATTCAAAATAAAATTAAGTCTTTTTCCGAAAAGCACCGTAAGTGGTTTTTCACGTGGAAAAATTTTACTCGAACTTTAATTTTACTGAAATTTTAATTTAAATTATAAAAATTAACAATCTTTCAATTTTATATCAAAGACACAATCACAATATAAAAAAAATTTGATTTTCCCCAAGAAAAATAATAGTCTTGTACATTAAATTTGCCTAAAAACAATCTCTACTGAGTTTGGAGGAGTATAACAATTTTTTCACGTCAAATCCGAACAACTTACGGTGCTTTACTATCAAACAATATTTTACTTTTAAAGTCGACTTTATATTTAAACGGATTTGTTCATTTTGTGTATGAAAATCCTAAAGAAATATTTACATTTTCAAATATTTTAATTGGTTGAAAATAAATTAACCAATCAGAATGCTCCAAAAATAAACTAGGTCAAAGCATGCTGCCACCCAAAATTTTAACTAAAGTCAACAAAAATATACATTTGGAAAATTTAAATAGTAAGGGCGTTTATTTTTATTTAAAAAAATTTCAATTAAAATTGGAATTTTGTATTAAAAAATGCGAAATTTTAAAATGAAATTTCTTTTTGTCATTTGAAATTAGAAATTTTCCTATTTCCCCCCCCCCCCCCCGCCTGGAGCCGCGCATGTACATAAATATATGTAATTTTTCCAATGAAAAAAAAATGAAATAATACTGAATTTCAAAATGGGGACTTATTTCATCTTAAAAATGGGGCTTTATTTCATTATGAAATAATGAATTATTTCATTTTCGTTTTGGGGAGTTATTTCGTAGGGGGTTATTTCATGGAGCCGTCAATATTAACTTAAAATTAAAACAGAAAATGCGAATTAAGTAAGATGAGAAGTTTGCTAAAGGTACAAATTAAAATATTAGATTTTCATTTCATCGCAGATTATTTATTAACGAAATCGTGAAAAAAGAGAAATTTCAATTTAAAATGCATATATAGGGAATATTATCGCAGCTATCAAAACGTGCAATATAGCAAATTGAAAGGCATATTTCATCATTTGAAAATGTTGCTCTAACCGGCAAGCCCGCCTCCAGGCGGGGTATATTAAATTGACCAGAAATGCGCCAAAGGAGTATTTTATAATAAGAAATTGTGCTTTTCAAACAGAAAATAAAATTTATTAAATTTTTTGTGAAGAATTTTTTTGTATAAAATGCACGGTTTGGAAGCGAGAAAGTGTCAAAGATAAAATTTCGTAAAATTTCAAAAATTAAATATTTTAAAACAAACAACATTTTCAAAAATCTTAAAAATATATTTAAATAGACTAAAACAATTGATAATGACCATAAAGTAAGATTGAAGATTAATATGTTCAAAAAATTCCTTACTTTGGTCCAAGGACACACAGGATTCCATGAGGATACCTTTAAAGGACATCGTCTTAACTTGAAAACGAATGGACGGATTTTTCTGAAATTTGGTAAAAATAATATATTTGGTATAAGTAGCAAAGCTAAAAATTTTAAATAAAATATATTGAAGTTATGTTGCGTTTTCGCTCATTTTCGCATTTTTCGGAAAACGAAAATCGCTACATCCTCTTAAGTAACTGCACAAAAAATGTAATTTTTTTATTGCAATTACTTCTTGGTAACATAAATAATTTGTGCTTAAACCTAGTAATTTCGATGCGCTAGTTTTCGAGATTCACCCTTAAACTAGTTTGGCCCATATCGCCTAAAGTAGGCAACGAAAAAAAATTTTTTAGAAGAACTTATTGTTTGTTTTTCGTGAGGAACACATGATATAAATTTCATTGCAAAAAAGCTTAGGCCGGTTAGAGGGTTAATACATTCAATTTTATATTTTTTTGCAAAAAGCTTATTAAAAAATTTAATTTTCTTACAAAAACGTTTTTACAAATATTTCTTAAACTATAGCTTAATTCTAGGCCATATTCTGATCGTGATCTGCGTCCCAAATTCTATTAAAAATGATGTGTCGCAATCCTGATGCATCAAATTTTTCTTATTTTGTTGTACTGTGTAATCTAAGGACTATAACACAGATCAACAGCAAAAAAAGGCTTGAATAACCACTATATAGATTTGATGCATCATGGATACCTAAGTACAAAAATGGTAAAATTTTTCAATTCTATGGATAAATTTTTTTAAAATAATTTTTTTAGTAAAATTGGCAATATTTTGAGAAATTGCTGCACTTATGTTGTCATAACTCAAAAACAACTTGTCCGATTTTGTTAAACTAAATTTACAAAAATTTTGGTTCACAATATCTTTAAATGATGTATACAATTGTTTTCAATGCGATCAATGGTTTCAAAGTTATGAAACAAATTGTTAGGCAAAAAATAAAAAATTGGTAAAAAAAACAAAAAAAATCTGGAAAAAATCGAAAACTGCAAAAAGTATTAAATTTTATTTATTTGTAGTGAAGCTACATATCAAGTGAATTAAAGTAGATATGGATAATGAAAATCGATGCATGCTTTACGTTTTTATTTACAATTAATTGAAGGTATTGCATATTGACAAACACTGTAGAAAATGGTATAATGAACATATAACAGAACATAGAAACACAGGTGCATTTTACGAAATGGCAAACCCCCTTTTCATATAGCAAATTGTTTGGAAAAAAACCTTTATAACATTTTCATGATTCTCAGAATTAAAAAAAATAAGTAATAAACATTACGATTGCGGTAGCAAAGTAATAAACGCTCATAAAAGTGCATGCTCGCTGAATTGCTCTTTTTTCCGTTTGCTATCTGTAACGGATGATTTTTTTTTCATAAAATTCCTTAATGTTTTTTATGATTCTTGGGAATAAGAAAAAAATTTGCAGAACACACAAACTGTAAAGGGTTATCCCAAATTATAGTATCAGTATTTATAAGAGCTCCTTAATTCAAGAAGTGTTTGCGATAACGGAAACATCATTTTATCCCTATAAAACAGTCATTCAGCTTACAAGTTAAAAACAATTTACAAGTGTTAATAAAAATGAGCAAAAAAGCCAGATTCTTATGTAAAAACAAACCGGATTCATTTTGTTATATGTGCGGCCAATATATCACCGCGAAAAAACGGAACTGCTTCTTAACTTCATTGCAAAAGTCACATGAAGATTGCTATAATATATATCGGCACAATTTGAACCAGCATTGGACACCGAGTACTATATGCATTTCATGTCGATTGAATTTATCTATGAAGTCTTCTAATGTAAAGAAAGTATAGGTTAATACATTTGGAATATTTTATACTTTAAGTATTTCTTAATTAAATTTTGAATTCTTCATATTCGTTTTTTCAATTTTTTTTTAATTTAACAGACGACACTTGCAAATTTCGAAGCCTATGCTATGGAGAGAAACAGCGAGCCACGAATCCGATTGTTATTTTTGTTTAAGTACAAAAACCGGCTTCGGAAAACATATGCGATGGTCTTACCCTACGAGGTCTCCTGATGGGTTTACACTTGCAGTTCTACATTCACCAGAAATTAAATATGCTCAAGGTCGGGGTCCAAGCTGTAGTCAAGTGCTTTAAACTTCACCAGGACACTCACCTCAAGTATGTGTTACCAATCAAATAGTTCACATCCAGCACTACCATCTACATCTGAAAATGACGAGTTCATCCCACACAAAAATTTCTCGCCGAGACCATGGAATCAACACCAGCTTAATGATGTAATTAGAGGCCTTGGATTGTTGAAGAGATCTTCGGGATTACTTGCGTCCCGGATGAAAGAAACAGATCTCATAACTAAAGAAACTAAAGCTTCGTATTACCGTACTCGAGAAGAAGGCTTACTTCATTATTTTGTTGAAGAGGATGATTTTGTGTACTGCAGAGATATTTCTGGTTTGATGACTGCCATGGGCTTACAGAGATACGATTCAAACGAATGGCGTTTATTTATCGACTCATCAAAACGCAGCTTGAAGTGTGTCCTTTTGCATAATGGAAATAAATTTCACTCTTTGCCGATCGCGCATTCAACCAAAGTAAAAGAAGAATACTCTGTAATTGCATTGGTCATGAAGAGATAAAGTATGCTGAACATAACTGGATAATTTGTGTTGATCTTAAGATGATAAATTTCCTCTTAGGTCAACAAAGTGGCTTTACAAAATATCCTTGCCTTTTATGTTTATGAGACAGCAGAGCTAAAGCAGAACATTGGAAGAGAAGACAATGGCCTTCTAGGGAAATACTGGATCCAGGTATGCCAAATGTTATAAATGTGGCTCTAATGCCCCGAGATCGCATCATATTACCCCCTCTTCACATTAAACTTGGTCTGATAAAACAATATGTTAAAAGCACTTAACAAAGATTGTGAATGTTTCCAGTATATTCCAAGGAAGTTTCCTAATCTGAGTATGGAAAAGCTGAAAGCAGGCATATTTAACGGCCCACAAATTCGCAAATTGGTGAAAGATACTGATTTTGGCAATTCAATGTCAGAAATTGAGAAGAATGCATGGGATTCGTTTGTATGGGTTATTTAAAATTACTTAGGAAATAACAAGGGTGATGATTACGTTGTGCACATTGAAGAGATGTTAATTCACTTCCAGAATCTTTGATGCAACATGAGTAGCAAAGAACACTACCTGCACAGTCACTTAGATCATTTTCCTGAAAATCAAGGAGAATTGAGTGAGGAACAGGGCGAACGATTCCACCAAGATATCCGGACAATGGAGGAACGATACCAGGGTCGCTGGGATGCACACATGATGGCTGATTTTTGTTGGAGTATTCAGAGTAACACTTCGTTATTCAACAATAGAAAATCGAATAAAAGAAAATTCCAGAGTTTGTAGTTTACAATAATTATTTATTTATTTTCTTATTTTATTTTTTATAATAAATTTAAATAATAAAATATAAATTTTCTACTGTTTAATACATTTAAACTCATCCAATTCCAATGTTTTTCCGAAGAATAGAATCAGTATTGCAGGTAGCGGTTTGCCAAAAAATACAGAAATGTTACTATGTAATGAATTTTCGATGTGCAAATTTTTACATAGCATGTTGAAAATGTTTTCAAAATTCAATAAATCGAAAGAAGAACATTAACTACTCAATTTTATGTATATCAAACAATAAACTAAAATTTTGTGAAAATGAGGCAATTCACTTAATTGTGAATAATTTCGAAAAGAATCAATAGATTTTTATGATCGATATCTCATTTTGTTGCTATTACATGTGCTTTGCGATAAAGCAATAAATCTGAACAATTTTTGCCGTTTTCGATTTTTCATGATTTTTTTTAAAACAATAAAATTTGATATTTTCACGTAAAAAAATATATTTTTTGCTTAAATTTTTGATTATAACTCCGAAACTACTGAGCCGATTGAAACGCAATATATAAAGGTTACGTAAATCTCAATTTTTCTAAGTTTATTTTAATAAGATCGGACTAACCCTTTTTGAGTTATCATTAATTATGCTAAAAAAATTATAATTTTACTAAAAAATTGTTTAAAAAAACCTCTCCATAGAATTTTAAATTTGGACCATATTTGTAGGCTTAGTAAAACTCTAATTGAAATCATAGTTTTGTTTTTAGCTACTGCTACAATTACAAAACATTTCGATAGCAGTAGCAAACATAACTGTGTAGTTTTGTTTTTAACAAAAAAGCGAGTCATTGGTAGCATTCGGCAGAGAAACATTAAACTGATACCGGTGACTTGTAGCGCTTTGTAATTACTTTCTCTGCTGAACGATGTTTTCTTTGTTTTGTTTTGAAATACATTTTTTCTATATTTTCCTTTGATTTTTAAAATTTTTTTGTTTTTGAATTATATTTGTATGTTTTTATTTGGCAATCATACAAAAAAAATTTTTTTTAAAAACAACAACAAATGTATCACTATTTGATCAAAAGTAGCAAACAGTTTTTACGCTACCAAAATATGACAGCGCTACCTGAGCGCTCAGACTGAGCGGTTAGTGATCAGGTCGTTCAGCAGATAGTTGCACAGCTGTTGTAGAACTGTTTAATGTCAAATTGTATCTGCCGAACGCACCCATTGTTTTTGAATAGTTTTGTTTTTCATCTGCGAGCTTTTCTTACTGCTACAACCAGTAAACACAAACGGAGTTATAGTTATAGCTAAAAAACAAAAAGAAACAACACACAGAGTCATAGTTGTAGCTAAAACACAAAAACCCACAATCGAGATTTGTGTACTTGTTGTATGTATGTAGTTATTAAATAAAACCATGCGAATCTTTGTGAGAGTTTTTCTGGTAGCTTTTTGGGAGTCTTTCTGGTAGTTTTTGTGGTAGTTTTTTTGCAAGTTTTTCTTTCTTGTGTTTTTCGTTAAACGATGGGTAGACAAGTAAAATACAAAGGTGCTTATGGAAAAAAGGAAGTAATGTTATAATCAAGGTTGGCAACCGATACCGTTATAATACCGTTATCCGTTTCAAAACCCTTTCAAATTGACAACCGATACCGATACCAATACCGAAATTCTTGATTTCAAAAAATACCGGTATTCAAAAACCTTTTCCCTTAATACCGGTATCGTACCGGTATGGAATCGGTTTTAAAAAATTGTTTTTTTTTCACGTTTTTAGCAAAAATACAAATTTTTTTAATATAAAATTGTTAAACAATTAAACTTTATTATCCATTGTTAATAGAAAATCGTGTTACAAATTCAAAGTGCGGTTATCAGCCTTTAGTTTGCATTGGCAACATTGTTTTTAATTTATTTAACTTCATAAATATTCTCTAACTTGTGACAAATTTATTAAATATAATTTAATACATAAACTGGTTTCTTAAACCATTAATTGAATTTACAGTTTCTTTTAGAGAATCCTTTTATTAATTTTATAAACTTATTTTTTTTTATTTTATTATATGATCTCAATACAAATATAAAATATTTGTAGTGAATCAACTTGTGTTCCGAAAATCAAAAACAAAAAAAAACCACTCTAATATAGGGCTTATATTCTGCAAAATAACCATTGGTACTTTTTTGTAAGAGAGCATAACTTAAATGCCTTTATTCCCTTATTTTATTTAACGACGGTTATATATATATATCATGTTATACATCACTGGAAAGCTTATAAAAAAATAAATGATCTAATGTGGAAATAGTATAATATTTTATATAAAAAAGACGGAGTATGTAAAAAACGCATGTTTTTTAAACTTTTTGTATGGGAGAATATTTCAAATTTACGAAATTAAAAAAGAGTATATCACAGTATATATATCATCAAAATATGAAGTTTGATGTACATATTTTCTATGTTTAGCACAGAAAGAGGCCTAAATTCTTTAAAAATGTACCAAAATAGGTGTTTCGGGGAAAATTTTGGCAAACCTGATGTAGTGCGAATATCGAAAAACGCAAAAACACGTGTCCGCTTAAATTTAATAAGGAATAGTATATATGAATTCAGCAGCCATAGCAATATAGTTCTCCATATAAAGTACCCAAAATTTTTGAAAATTTTAAAACAGCAAATTCGAAAGAGCAAAAAAGTACCAAAATAAGCTACCAGTGAAAAGCCCTCAAAAATTGCTTTCCAACAATACCACACTTGCACATGGTTCCTTTGGTCGAAATATCTTAAAAAGCAAAAAAGCCTAAAAAGGACCCATTTTTGAACCCCTTTTTGGACCCTTAAAATTCCGAGGTGGCCGATAAGCTGAGACAGGTCGATCTTAGATTTTTTTCTCAATCACATATCCAAATTTCATCAAAATGGGAGTGTTTAGGCTGAAGTACTTCCGTTGTTAGAAATTTTTAATAACTTTAATACTTATCCTTTATAAAAATTTAATAAAATTGAGTTTTTTTATAATTAAGAACGTTTTTTTTATATTTTTGTAAATTTTTTCAATAATACCGGTATATACCGGTATATACCGGTATTAATGTTTCGGTATCGGTTATACCGATACCGAAATGATTAAAATACCGTTACCGATACCGATACCGAAACAAATAAAAAATCGATACCAATACCGATACCTATACCGTTATTCGTTTCGGTTGCCAACCTTGGTTATAATCATTGATTGTATATCTTTGTACAATTGAGTTCAATTATATAAAACGCAATGCAAATATGTAGAAAATGTTATAATTTTTTGTAAATTAAATTTATAAAATCTTAACTATAAAACACAAAAATAAAAATTTGGTTCATATTTGAAAAAAAAATCTCCCGTGTTTTAAAATAGTGCTGGTAAATTTAAACTCTTAAAAATTTTGAAGAAAATGTTTACGTCAGGCACGTAGCTAGGAATTTCTTTCGGGGGGAGGGGGGGCTTCTTTAAAATTAAATATACTAAATACACTGAAAAATAATATACTTAATATACAAAACGTATTAGTAACAGGCAAGGGAAAATTCTGAATTTTATTTGAAAATTCATAAATATTTATTTGAAATTTTAATTTTGTTTAAAATAAAAATCCCAAAAATTTGCGAACTTTAAATTTCTAAAATGAAAATGTCAAAATTTAGGGAATTTTATTTTTAAAAAGTGTTTGAATAATTCTTTGAATAGTTATTTGAACAATTCAAAATTAAAAACCTAAATACCTACAACAAAAAAATATTAATTACACGAAACTTGAAATCAAATTAGCAATTTCGCATTTTTTTTTTAATTTGTCGGTGTTTGCAAATTTTATTAATAAATTGATATTTTATATGGCGTCTTATATGGAAAATTCGCAATTTGTCAAAAATAAATCTTTCAATAATTTTTTGATGGATTAACTGAATAAAAAATAACGTACAATAAAAAACTAAAAATACAAACTTTATAACAAATCCGCTATTTCGCGTTCTTTAGTTTTTATGGTGTACGCAAATTTGATCGATAAATTAATACCTTATATTCAGCGATTTACATTCCGCAAACGAATATATTGATGAAAAAATATTCCTTTTTGCAAAATATATTTTTTGCGAATTATTTTTGCAAACTAACCACTAACTTTTTTATAAGAAATGGGTATTATATTGTAGTTTCTATATTACGAATTTAAAGTAACCGCACTTAAAAAATTGAAAAATAATAGCGGAACGCGAAAAACCCAGCAAAACCTTTCATTACCATCCCAGCAAAAACTTTCATTACCATGTAATGAGTTTTAGGTATTGAAATCTTAAGTGTTCACTAGTTACCTTTTAATTACTAAACTACTTATTTTAACATGGTGATGTCATTGGAGGAAAGTCATTACACTGATGTTACCTGTAAGTAGTTTATCAACTGTTCTATAAATAGATGTTGAATATAAATTTAAAAAAGTATACAAATTTAAAAACTAATAGGAGCTGACACGAATTGATCAGCGTACCTCACGGTTGTCAGGCAAACACTCTAACCATTACACTACGACATCGCTATGATTTTTAATGTTTAACGTATGTACACATTTATTGTTGCAGCTGTTATACATGTCTATTTTTCACAAAACTTGTTGTTATTAAATACTGCTTAATGAACATCAACATTTCTGTAAATAGATGTTTAATATAAATTACAAAAAAAAAAACAAAACAATGGATGCAGACACGATTTGATCAGCGAATCTTATGTCTGTCAGGCAAAAACGCTAATCCCTAGGCTACGCCATAGTTATGGTTTTTAATGATTTATATCATATATTATTTGTTTCAGCTATTGTGAATTAGTAATGTGTGGGGTATAATTATGGGTAACTCATTACATTCAGTTTAAAAGTAATTCAAAGGGTAAGGAGATATGAGATCTAAGTAATGCATGAGTAATGACCAGTCATTACCAAGTTTTTGCTGGGATGTAATGAGTTTTAGGTATTGAAATCTTAAGTGTTCACTAGTTACCTTTTAATTACTAAACTACTTATTTTAACATGGTGATGTCATTGGAGGAAAGTCATTACACTGATGTTACCTGTAAGTAATTTATCAGCTGTTCTATAAATAGATGTTGAATATAGATTTAAAAAAATATAAAAATTTAAAAACCAATAGGAGCTGACACGTATTGATCAGCGTACCCCACGATTGTCAGGCAAACACTCTAACCATTAGACCACGACATCACTATGATTTTTAATGCTTTAACTTATGTACACATTTATTGTGGCAACTGTTATACATGTCTATTTTTCACATAATTTGTTGTTATTAAATACTGCTTAATGAACATCAACATTTCTATAAATAGATGTTTAATATAAATTACAAAAAAAAAAACAACAATGAAAGCTAACACGAGTTGAACAGCGATCCTCATGTCTGTCAGGCAAAAACGATAACCACTAGGCTACGCCATAGTTATGGTTTTCTTTGATTTAGAACATATATTATTGGTTTCAGCTATTGTGAAATAGTAATGTGTGGGGTATAATTATCGGTAACTCATTACATTCAGTTTAAAAGTAATTCAACGCGTAATGAGATATGAGATCTAAGTAATGCATGTAGTAATGACCAGTCATTACCAAGGGTTTGCTGGGAAAGTCTTTATGGTACAAAATATTTATTAAAAAGCTCAGTCAGCGATTTACATTCTGGAAGCGAATATATTGATATAAAAATTTTTTCCAAACTAATTACAAAAAATAATGGCTAAATGCGAAAAAGTATGTTGTGATATTATCGTATGAAGGGAACCAAATGTTCACAACTATTCTTAATATAAAATTTTGTTATTTACATGCTAATCTTTACCAAAAATTTTACCAATTTTAAATACATTTATGTATATTTTTTTGTAGGAAAATAAAACTCCATAAAATTCAAAATACTATTCATTGTAGATTTTTTCAATAGAGATTTTTATCTTTAGAACTCTTTATTGAATTTAAAAAATATCATAAAAAGTTTTATTTAAAAGTTCTGAAGTATTTTTTTTTTAAACTTGTAGAGTATTATCAATAAAGAATTTTGAACTTTTCTGTTATCTGATTACTAATATTTGTATTAACCAGTTTGGCATTGAATACCTTTTCATAATAACGATAGTTGGCTACAGCAGCTACTTCAAGACCCATATGGAAATTATAAAAATTCGATTCCATTAAAGGCATATGTTTTTTTGTATCACCGGTTTCATTTCGCCTTTTTACCTGTCTAATTCTATAATAACTTGGAACTACCGTTAAAATACCGCTAAAATACCGAAACACAGATTTATAACGGTATTTTGCAGATAAAACAGAAAGTAACGGGTAATATTATGAAATGAAACTTGCGATATTAGGAGACACATGCCACTATTGTACTCGCAGTCCTAAAATTTTAATATCGGTATTGATCGAATCAAAATCGAATCAATATAAATTAGACCAAATCATTATCTCACTTTATTCAATATCAAATCATTGATTTTAAATTATTTTAAATTATTCACTGATTCTTAAAATGAATAAATTCTTACTTCAAGCTCAGTGCATAAGTAATAAAACAAAAATTCTGAACGGATAAGATTTTAAATCACTGAACGGTAAAATGGTCCTAAATATGCAATAATATTTTTAATTTAAAATCGACTTTATTTTTAACCATACGGTTTGTTTTTTTGTATTTGGACACCCTACAAAATATTTTGTAGATTTTAAAAACAAACCAAGTTAAAGCACACAAAATTTTGACTAAAGTCGATTTTAATAAAAAGATAAAGAGAACCTTTATTTAGTAAGGCTGATGAAATTTTTTAAAATTAAACAAGTTAATGAATTAATTCATTTGATTTGATAAAATAAAAATTCATTTGATCTTAAAAAACGAACAATGCCAAATTCGAAACAACCTTGTTCAATGATTGCTCGTTTTTTTAATTTCAGATCAGGTATTGAATTTATGAATTAAATCTTTGATGCTCTGACCAATATAGATTTTCTTTCTTTCAAAAAACAAACACAAAATGGACTAAAAAAATACTTATAGGATTTTATGTATATTTTTATAACAATTACAAACTTATTATTTTGGGTGTTGAACGCATTGCAATAATTCTATTTACCAAAAAACATTTCACCGTAATCATCAGGCTTGCCACATACTTTTTTTCGTTATCCCCAAACAAATCTAAAAATATTCCCAAAAAATCCAATTATAAAAAATGTTGAAAAAGCTATTACAGTTTCTTCAATTTGCTCAAACTAACCTTATCCGAACTAATTTTAATTTTTTTAATCTTCAAGATTTTGAAATTATTTAAAAAAAATGGAATTTTTCAAGTTTGTGTTTTAAATAAAGTAGTAAGTAAAAGTATAATTCGTTGATCTGATTTTTAAATCCAGTTATATTTTAAACAAAAAGATTCGCAAAACTCATTTTGTTGATTTAATTATTTTCTACTACAATCTTTCAATATCTTTTTAAAGCATCAGTTTGACTTTTGCTAATTCTTTTCATAGAATCAAAGGAAATGATTTAATTTTAACAAATCAATGTAACCAAAGTGGCTGCCTTGATTTATAGTTCGGGAATCATATCATAAAACAAAAAATTAAAGATGATATTGCAATAAAATTTAAATTAAGTGTCTTCAGAATTGATTCTATTTAAATTTGAAGAAATCTCATTCTCACTTTATTCAATTTGAAATCATTGATTTAAAGTGATAATTAATTATTCACTAACTCATAAAATGAATCAAATTTAATGCCAGTTTATTATTTCTCAATATTTTAGATATATGGACATTAATCCTATAAAAATCCTAGGCATAAAGGATTTATTCATGTCAAAAAGCTTTTAATTGTTACAGAAAATGTATAAAAGGGTAAATTTTTACCTTCGAAATTATGTGCAAAAAACTTTACTAAAGTTTTCTGAAAACTGTACAAAATTAGTATAATCTTCAAAATTTACGAAAGATTTTAAATATCCCCAAAACATTTTTTAAATACCCAAAAAGATTCTCTGTCCCCAAGACCAACAAAAAATTCCCATATTTAGAGACAAAACAACAAGTCTGGCCAGCCTGCTTATCATGTATGTATATTGCACATTCTTTATTATGTAGGCATTAGTAGTTTTTCTAATATTTGATTTTAAAGACTCCCATAAAACTCGCTCAATAACTCTCACAATAACTACCGCTTTTTTTTCTGTTGTGATATGTTATTGTCTTGTGTGTGTAGCTTTTCTTTTATTTCAATAACTCGACTACAGAGTTTTTAATTATGATTTTTTTGGGCTATTGCTATTTCAAAAAGCTCTCGTTGTAGTTTTTTCTTTTTTTCAAAACAAAACTATTGCTACTGCTCTAAAAATAAAACTTGCATGTAGCAGTAGTGGTAGTTTTGTTTGAAAATAAAAACTCTTCGATTTTAAACTAGAGTTATAGTTAAATTTCGTTGCTACTGCTACAATTGCCGTAGCAATTCTAACCCTGCATATTTGTACTACTGGAACCACAACACATCAAAATTGTATAGTGGTTTTTAGAGCCTTTAAAATTTTTTCGATTTTGTTGCCTTGTGTAATAGTCATTTCAATTCTTTTACCATAAAGTCTTTTTTCGAGTCCCGCCGTAATTTTGGAATATTTTAAGTGCGGTTTCTTAAAATTTATACTCTACACTCAAAAAAAAAATGTCAGTAAAGTCAGCAAAAAATGTTGCTGTGTCAGCAAATTTTTAGTCAGGAGCATGCTTGCAAAAAAGTTGGTAATTTCAGCAAGCTGATTTTTACCAAAAAAATAGTAATCTTCAGCAAAAGTTTTGCTAACACTTAGTCGACAGCAAATGAAAAAAATCCTTGCTAAAATCACTAAACTTTTTGCTGAATATTAGTAGACTGAAAAAAACTCAAAAAACTTGTAGCGAAATTCTACTTTAGTTAATTTATTTGCTGAAAATTTAAATATAGAATATGTGTAGAGTTTTTTTTTCCTTTTATTATCATTTCCGTTTCCAGACAAGCTGCCACATCTACATCTAGTCTATCTGGTTGTCGTCCACGCTATGAATGCTGTTATCAGCACAATTTTTGTAGCAAAATAAATTAGTAAAACATTAGTTCAAAATTAGTTTAGTGCTAAAAAAATATAACTAAAATTTTTGCTGAAAACGGAATTTCAGCAAAAAAATTGCTGAAAACTAGTACACTTGATATACAAGACGTTTTACTAATTTTTCTACTAACTTATTTTTTTGAGTGTAGGTACTATAATACCCATTTCATACAACAACGTTTATTGGCTAGTTGCAAAAAAAATTTGCAAAAAGTAAATTTCTTACCTCAATATATTTGTTTGCAGAATGTTAATCGCTGATTTGGTTTTTTAAGTCAGTTTTTGTTCCATAAAGTCTTTTTTCGCGTTCCGCAATTATTTTTCAATTTTTGAAGTGCGGTTTTTTTAAATTCATATTCTAGTGACTATAATATCCGTTTCACACAACAAAGTTTGGGGGCTAGTTTAAAATCGCGAAAAAAAATCCCAAAAATGAAAATTCTTACATCAATATATTTTTTTACAGATTGTAAATCGCTGATTAAGTGTTTTAATTCAATTCTTTTACCATAAAGTCTTTTCGCGTCCCGCCATTATTTTGGAATTTTTTAAGTGCGGTTTCTTAAAATTTATAATCTATATACTATAATGCCCATTTCATACAACAAAGTTTGGTGGCTAGTTGAAAAAAAAAATCACGAAAAAAATTTGCAAAAAGGAAATTTCTTACATCAATATATTTGTTTGCAGAATGTTAATCGCTGATTAGGTTTTTTAATTCAGTTTTTGTCCCATAAAGTCTTTTTCGCGTTCCGCCAGTATTTTGCAATTTTTTAAGTGCAGTTTTTTCAAATTTATAATCTAGGGACTATAATGCCTGTTTTTTAATACGCTGATTAAGTTTTTTAATTGAATTTTTCTACCGTAAAGTCTTTCTTCGCGTTCCGCCACAATTTTGTAATTTTTTAATTGCGGTTTTTTAAAATTTATAATCTAGGGACATACATCAAAGTTTGGTGGCTAGTTGGGAAAAAAATCGCCAAAAAAATTTATATAAAGGAAAATTTTTCAGTGTAGAACAAAGAACAAAACGTTCTTTACATCATTATGATAAGTAATGGTAATAAAATTTCATTTGTCTACCTAGTGTAGAAAAAATGGAAATGATTTTTTGTTTTTACTACCATTACCTAAATGTAATGAAAGTTATAAAAACGTTTCATTACATGTAAAGAAAACAAATGAAATGAACAATTTTTTCATTGCAATTACATTTTGTAGGGTAGAGGGGGATCCTTCGCCACTTTTTTTTAAAGCACTGTCATTTCTTAACCCCTAATTATTTTTCAAAAATTAAAGGGTTCTTCAACAGGGACGCTACAAAAGTAGAAAGACAGGGACAGCAAACGACGCCATATTTCTTGCCGCTCTTTTGACATTTCTCTTCAGTAAGGTTTTCCATTTGATGATGGAAAGATATACGAGCCAACAACGAGTCGAAATTATTAAAATTTACTACCGAAATTCGGAGTCAGTGGCCTCAACGTTAAGAGCGCTACGTCCAATTTATGGTCGTCATAATGAATGGCTTCGTCAATAAACAAAATATGCGTTATTGGTCAGACAGCAATCTACACGTACTCCATGAGTCATCATTGCATCCCGAAAAAATTACGGTTTGGTGCGGTTTATGGGCCGGCGGCGTCATTGGGCCGTACTTCTGTGAATGGGAATCGCTACCGTTCAATGATAACCGAATATTTTTGGCCCCAATTGGATGATATGGACTTGGATGACATGTGGTTCCAACAGGACGGCGCCACAAGCCCCACAGCGAATGTCACAATCAATTTATTGCAAACCAATTTTGGAGAACGTGTTATCTCACGAAATGGACCAGTCGATTGGCCGCCTCGGCCGTGCTTTTTGACGCCGTTGGACTATTTCCTGTGGGGCTACGTCAAATCTATGGTGTATGCCAACAAGCCAGCGACGATTGATGAACTTCGTACGAATATCGGCCGATTTATGCTTGAAAACCGTCGAAAATTGGGTTCAGCGTCTGCAGATCGATTTCCATACATAATGGCATCGAACGTACTTTCACACACTCATAGAAATAAATCCGTAAAAATAGCAGAAAAAGTTACTAAAAATTAGTTAAAAATGATGCTGCAGAAAAAACTGCTAAAATTAGCAGATTTTTTTACTAAATACTAGTAAAATGAGAACAGCAAAATTAAAACTGCTAAATTTACAGAATTTTAGTTATATTTAGGCTAACTTTTAGTTAATTGAAAATAGCAAATTGTACTGTAAAATCTGCAGAAAATTTTGCTAAATATTTGTAGACTAAAAATAGCAAAAATAAACTGTTAAATCTACAAAATTTTTGCTATTTTTAAGCTAAATTTAGTTGAATGCAAATAGCAGTCTATTCTGCTAAAATCAGCAGAAATATTTGCTAAAAAATTGTAAACTGCTGTTTTCAAAAGGCTCGATTTTTATTTGCATTTAAAAAAAAAATCGAAAAAAAAACTTCGAAAATTTTAAATTTTTTGGCGATTTTTTGGGCTACTAATTATTTAGCAAAATTTTTTGCTGATTTTAGCAGGTTAATTTGCTAATCTCCATTTACAAAAATTTAGCTCATATATAACTAAAATTCTGTATATTTAACAGTTTTAGTTTTGCTGTTCCTATATTACTAATATATAGCAAAAATAATCTGCTAATTTAGCAGTTTTTTTCTGCAGCATCATTTTTAACTAATTTTTAGTAGTTTTTACTAAATTTTCTACGGACTTTTTTCTATTAGTGCAGGAATAAAGAATTTCATTGATATCCAAAACCGTTTTTGTTTTATTTAAAAAAACTTTTGTAGCGCTCTTATTGAAGAACCCTTACTTTCAAATTGAAAACCTAAATACCTTGGCTTTAATTTCTATGATTTTTATTTTAATTATTTGCATATTTTCTATTATTTCTTTAATGATTTTCAAAGTAACTCAATTCTGCGTAACTGCCCGAAACCTGGGGTAAATTCGCCAAAAGAGCTAGATACAATTTCCACAAAAAAATTTGCTAATACAGCAAAGTCAATCTTTTAATGACTGAAATAAATAATTTATAATAAGTTCTTTAAGATATGTGATTCTTTTTAATCAATAAATCTCCACTACATTAAAAAAAAAATAATTTAAAACTATAATATAATGGTTCTTCAAAATTAAAAAAACTGAATAATTAATATAAATTTAAGAACCCAGCAAAACATTGGTAATATGTTGTCAAATCACTTGTTGTTTATAAATCAGCTGTTTTAAATTTGTAAAAATAATTAAAATATTAACAAAAATTGTAAACATTAATTAATATCGTTAACAAATACCGCGTTCTAACACTTTCTCTTTATTCCCTTCGATATTTTACTGTTAAAAATAGCTTTTGTTTATATGAATAACTTTGACGTTTATTTTTGGGCTTGAAATGTGGTTTTGTGCATTCCCGGTATTGTGAGCAATTTTACCATCTTTTGAGATAATTATTTGTTTACTCTCATTTTACAAGACTTTACCCAGAATTACGTGGAACAAACCTATTGTCTATTGGACAAAATGCGCTATAGCGACGCGAATAATGTAAAATGTTGTATTTTTTTTATATATAAAGTTCAGTAGTCATATTTAACAAATATTGTGGAAGATAGATTACTTCATACTTAAGGAATTTAGGAATAAAACAGTTTTTTGCTTCTCCTGAAAAATTGTCTTTTTTCCGATAGAGCGTATTGAATATAGACTCTTGATATACTGAATGGAATTAATTCATATTTGTTTTCGTTCGATTTATTTTGTTACGAATGAATTCAATTGCTATAGTTCTTTTTATTGAATCAAATAAATAAAATTTGAAATACGAGTACTAAGCAATTTTACAGCGTGTGCTAGTAAAAACAAACAAATTATATATTAAGTGTTAGAGAAACCCGATGCAGTTTATCAACCTAAAATTATAAAAAATCAAGTTCCAAAAAAGATTGGGTTTCTCTAACACTAAATATATAATTTATTTTACTAGCAAACGCCGTAAATTTTCTTAGTAATCGTATTAAAAATTTTATTTATAAATAAATTTTTTATTTAAAAAAGAGGCTTTGAATTCAGCGAACGTAATTTTTGTTTTTCAATTAGTGAGCGTATTTTTTTTAAAATTCATTGAACGTAATTTAATTTTTTTTAATTGACTGAACGAATTCAGTGAATTCATTCAAAAAGGAATTAATTCTTCAAAGCTCTGGTTCTGCGTTGGCATTATGTGCTCGTGAGCAAAAATAAAACTCAACAAGTTTTTCCTTTCATAGAAAACATAATTTTTAATAAAAAAAATCGCAATAAAACTTGTTATTAGTCGTGTAAATTGAATTTAATTTTTATACATAATTTTTCATGAAAAGGAATTCATTAAATATATTTTGATCATTAAAAGCAATGTTACATTTTTTTAAAAATTCAACAGTTAGCTCACTGCTGCTAAGCTTCACATTTTGGCAATCAAAGTAAGTGATGCCAAGTCAATTGAGATAACAGCGAGAAAGTAGCGATGCCAAGAATTGCAAAGTTTAGAATAAAAAGTTATGGAGAAAAGTGCAAAAAGTAGGACAACCCCGAACACTTACTGAAAAAGAAGGAGGACTGCCCCGGATGCCCTAAAAAAGAGGATAGTGTCCGGTGAAAAGAGGACGGTGTCCGGGGAAAAGAGAACGGATGGCAACCCTAAGTATAACCAAACAAGACCAATTTTATACGATTTATTTCCCAGGGCCTATATAATTTTATTCTTTAATGAAATAGTGATCATTCTGGAAAAAATCCTTGGCTCAAACTTGGCTTGGTTCTTCAAGGCTCTTTTTTGCAGCGTTTTGAAAGCCGAAAAATTCAAAAAATCACGAATATTTTATTGCTTTTTCGTGTTTTTTTTATTCTTTGCTATTTATTTGCTATCCAGACTTAACTGTTATAATATTAAAGCTAAAAAATCTGAAAAAATTAATATCATCATTTTGACTTTATCTCGCTAACTGTTGAGCCGATATTTACAACTCGGAATCTAGAATATCAGACGTAATAGATAGCATAAGCACGGAGCTCCCACTCCTTCCACTATCATAGAAATGGATATTTGAACTTGTTAAACGCATTTCTATAGAATTATATCATGGACTATGTGGTATGGAATATAACAATTTTGTGCTGACATTTGATTCCGAATTTTATTTGAATGAAGTCCCTGAAAGTCGTATTAAATTTCGTTATTTTAACGGCATTAAATCAATTTAGCTCATTCGATTTATTCAACCATTATATTGAGTACCACCTCAATTAACGTAACCCTCGACGAACGCAATATTATGGTTATCACAACAATTAAAAAAAAATATAAAATTTTCAAAAAATTAAATTCGCCTTCTTTTTTGTATTTTTCTGTATGTACTTATTTTAATAATTTGTTTCACTGAATTACTCGTTCGTTTCTCTCAAATTTTTAAATGTTTTACTTGGGGTTTTCAACAAATTTTTTATTTAAGACTCTGGTAGTTAATTTGTTCATTTCAAACACAATATTTGGTATAAAAATTAAAAAAAAGTGAAAATTTGTAAATTGTACCAAATGAGCCATAGGCATTGGCGGACTTAGGCCGGTCTGGGGTGGGCAAAGCCCACCCTATATTGCTTTTTGCCCACCCCAGAATTTTAAAAAATTTACCTATAATTCTTGCGTCTATGATTTTGATGTCAAAAAGTATCACAATATTTTTTTTTTTAAATATGTCTACTGGTTTGCTAGGAAGATAATTTGTTGGAATCAAAGGGTCAGTTTTATAGTAAGAACTAAGATCGATTTTTGTATTAAATATTTCTTAAATAAAAAATGTTATTTGAAAACTTCTTACTTAAGAAATATTTAAGAAACAAATCGATTTTGGTTCCGATGATAAAACTGGCTCTAAGAGGTGTTGTTTAAGAAAAATTATTAGAATCATAGAGTTAATCAATAAGCAACTGAAGGCATTTGATTCGGAAATGGAAAAGCATTTTTAATTGGAAAATATAGCAGAATCTTTTTTGGTGAGATAAATATCTTGGATATAATAGTTTTTTAGGGAATCTGAATTTAATATCTAACAAGGGAGTTACTGCAAACTAAACACTACTATTTTGATGAAATTTAAATACGTTGTAGAATTAAAAATGGTAAGAAGAACATCCCACAGTTTTTGATCACCTCGGTAATTTAAGTGGTCAAAATATTGGGTAAGAATGGGTTCGTCAGAGGTGGAAGAAAATATGAGACAGGTTAATATTAGATTTATTTTCTCTATCAAATATCAAAATTTCATATTATTCTGAGATTATAACATTTCCTGTACGAGATTTTCGTGAGAAAAATGGATGTATTTTTCAGAGTTTTCTATAAAGACATGGGGCCATAATGGGGCCCTTTCCCACCCCAGAAAAATGGCCTAGGTACGCCTATGGCCGTACGAGTACCATAGTTTTTTTGAGGTTCTAATAGTACCATAAAAAGTACTATAGTACCAACTTTAACAGATGAGGCAGATGTTAAACGAGTTTTTTTTTTTGCAAAACTGCAGTTTATGGGGTTTCGGCAAAATAAAAATATATCCCCCTCTGGAATTAAAAAAAGAAAAATTTACTTTTGAGAGGGGCTCGGACCCGGGAGGCCCGTGGAGGGCAAAAAACGGGGGAACATAGTAACATGTAAGTATGGGTACTCAATTTATAGGAAATTGCCTCAAGATTTCAAAAATGTTAATTTTTTTATATCCATAAAACACATCCATAACTAGAGCCATTTTTCGACCAATAAAGGGAGTCGGAAACAGCAAAAAATTAATGTGAACGAAAATGGAAATTTTCTCACGATTTCAAAAATGAGATTTTTTTACTAATCCGTTGGAAGTGAATCGAATTAGAGGTATTTTGTTAAATTTTAGACCTGAAAAATTAAAAAGTCTAACATCACGCTATTTGAGTTTTGGTAAAACCGTGTAAATCTCCATTTTTTTTTGTTTATTATGAAAATTTTCAATATAAATGGCAGTTGGAAATGAAAATGACAAAAGGAATTAACTTTTTATGGATGAAAAATGTAATTTCAGAAGTCGTATAGGTTAATTGCGGCGCAAGCAAAAATTTTGTTTGTAACAATCGCGCGATTTTTCCAAAAAAATTTTATGTTTTTTAAAAACCCAAACAACTTTTTGGATGACAAAAAATTTAACTTTTTGTTGAAAACTGCAATTTCAGAAGTGCGAGTAGAGATAAAACCTTGCGGCTGCGGCTGCGGATTCCGCCGCTGAGAGAAAAAACAAATTAAATGACTGCGGCTGCGGTGACGGTTGTTTTTATACATACATTCACACTTTCTTTACATGGATGGGTGTGTACATTTAGTGTATGTGTGGAGAGCACCAGCGATGGGAAATGAGGTTTTTGTTTCAGTATAGAAAAATTTTTAATTTTTTATATTTTTTTTTTCATTTCAACTGCGGCAAATATCATTAAATTAAAATCATAGACTAAATGAGTTCGAAACTAGTAATAAACATGAAAAACAATGATTTTTCAAAACAAAAGTTCAATCGTTTCAACTTTTCCATCTCTGAACATCATCAAATATCGGGATTATTTTTTAAAAATATGGGAACATTGTAGTGAGAGTGAGAATGAAAATATGCGAGTATGAGAGAAAACGCAGAGAAATTAAATTAAGTTTTAATTTAGAGAAAATCTGCAGTGCGTTTTTAATTGTCAAAACTCCATATAAAAAAAAATAAACACAGAACAAGCCGCAAGGTTGTATCTCTACTCTGATGTAGTTTTATTTCGCCGCAGGCAAAGATTTTTTTGTATAAGTCGCGCGATTTTTCCATGTCTAAATTTTAAATGCGTTTATAGATTATTTTTTGAAGTCGTAGGAACATTTTCTGTCATTTGAGTACCATTTTACTATGCCCCCCCCCTCCCCTCTTAAGGGACTAAAATGGCTCTAGTTAGGGCTAAGTTTTATAGATAAAAAAAAGAATGACATTTTTGGAATCGTGAGACAATTTCCTATAATTTGAGTACATATTACTATGTTTCCCCGATTTTGCCCCCCACTGGTCTTCCGAGCCCGAGCCCCTCCCAAAATTAATTACGGTTTTTTTAATTTTTGACCAAACCCCTTAAACTGCAGTTTAGCCGGAGCAACCGCTCACACACCTAGAAAATAGTCCCAGTTGTGGCCACCGAATTTGTTGCCAATCGAATTCGTGCGGTTACGACAACTATCTTTATATTAAATTAAATTTTCGTCGTGAAAGCCAATATTCAGTTGTCTAATTCAGTATTGTGTTCCACATAAATATTATTATGTTCCACAAAATTTTATTGAAATTAAAAAACTTTCTTTAATTTTCTGGTATTGAACCCGGCCATTCAGATTCATAGTTCACACTCTTACCCACTGCACCAAAACTATTTTTAATTTTCTTAGCCATATTTACTGTTTATACATATGAAAATTTGATTTTTATTAAAAACAAAATCTAAATTTTTGGCTTTTCCGGGATTTGAACCCGGAAATCCGGCGTACTAGGCCAACTCCTCACACAATACATAGAAAAAATTATTAACCTTAAATATCTAATTAAATATATGTGACCTTCTCCGAGAAATGGGACCTAGTGTGTCAAAAAACGATTTTCGATAAAAATGAGAAAAACATTAAAATTTAATTTTTAATTTAACTTTAAATGAGTTCTTCTCAACACTTCATTTTCACACAATAGGTCCCTTTTCTCGGAGAAGGTCACATATATTAAAAATAAAAATTGTTTCTAAACAAGTATTTAATTGAATCAATTAATATTTTAATTGACTTTTAAATATTTTTGCAAATATTTGTTACATAATTATGTGTTGTATAATTCCCAATTTTTTTTCTTAAACTGTATGCATATATAGAAAATTTTTAGTATAAGAACCAAAACCTTTGCAGTTCACAAACAAAACAAACACATATGCAGTACTCCAAATATATAAACATGACATACACATACTTTTTTACAATTTCATATTATTTTTTTTTATTTTCAATTAATGTTTAAATTGATAGTATTACTACTTTAATCGAAATTTATTTCAATTAATCGTATACAATTTTTAGTAGTTAATGAGTGATAGGTGCAAAATCAATTAAAATTTTAATTGATATAATCAATTTCGTTGTTACAATTCGTTTTCAGTTTTTCTGTGTACACCACAAACACTTATTAATTTTAATGTCTAATTTTGAATTTATATTTTTTGTTTGGAAAACAAATATACGGCGCTGTTCTTAGTTCCGAATCCACATAAAGAAATTCTAAAGTGGAACATTCCGAATATTTTTGCTGTTTTGTGATTCACATCCACAAAAATTTTTGTGAAATATTCTGTGTATAAAAAGCTGGGTGGAAGTAAAAACGAATGCACTTTTTTTCTTTGAAATATTTATTAAATTATTAAAAAAACATTTGTGAACAAAATTTTGAAATGTTTTCCTTGTATTTTCACTAAAATATTGAAATTTGTAGAACATTTAATAATTTAACATTTTCTTTCGAAATCAAAAAAAAGAGGAAGAAGAAGAAAAAATTATTTAATCAAAATTTCAAATTTATTTTCACAATTGTTTCAATTTTCGAGTACGGGAACGCTTTTGGGTAAATTTCGGTAACTTTGGGTAAATTTCGTTAACCTTGTGTACGTACGGGAACGCACTCAATATGTGAATACCAAAACAGCAAATTTCGGAATATTTTAATTCCATATGCTTTTAGAAATCCATTCTAAATCAAAACCCTCTATACCAGGGATCGGCAAGCAAATACAACCACATTTGTATGCTTGTATTAGTGAGCTGCAACTTTTCCTCTCTCAATGCAGTGAAAGAAATTTTGATGTAATTCTCTCAAACATATTAAAGTAAAATGAGCATAGAAGACAAAATAAAATTTGATGTATTGAAAGCAAAAAAATATTTTTAAAAAAGAAGAAAAAGAGGAGAGGAAAAGCAAAAGCAAAACGCCTTTTTAAAAAAAGTTACAAGTTAAAACAAAAATTAATTTTTTATGACAAAAAAAAAGCCTTTTTAGGCAAAAAATCTTTAAATACATAAAGTCAAACTCGTTTTTTCTGCATATGGGATATAAAAACAAAACTAACTATTTTAAAAAAACAAATCCATTTTCCTTAAAAAAAATTTTTTTTCTGATTTTTTGGCTTCTTTAAAATCAATAATCATTTGTTCATAAAAAGCTTTTTGCAGCTCTAAAGCTAATATTTGTGAAAAGGTGACACGGAGGAAATAAGAAGATAAACAGAGAAAATCTGAAGTAGAATGTTTGTATATGTCTGTTTGATCACTTCTGAAATTATTCATATAGGAGCAATCTGACAATAAAAATATAAACAATAATACAATTTAATGGAAGATCACTGATGAAGCCTGTCCATAAAAAGGCAGAAACTAGATCTAGTCTGATTTGCAAATTTAATATGTTTATAACTTTTGAGGAAGGTTTATTCGTTTTATTAACCTAGCTAATAAATTTCTTTCGTCATTGGTTATATTTGCATATTCACCATGACACAAAATTTAATGTCTCTCTAAAGAATATTTACTAACGCTTGATAAGGTACGATGGTATAGCATACTAGGGATGCCAAACGGGAAATCCCGAAATCCCAGAATTTAAGGATTGGCATTTTCAAAAAAAAAACTATCTTCTCCAAAATAGTAACTTCTACTTTAAAAAAAGAGTCTTTGTCAAAAAAAAAAAAATCTTTAAATAAAAATCCTTTTCTCTCTAAAAAACAGTACCTTATTATACTCCGACATAGACCACCCCCTCCCCCCCCCCCCTACGCTATTTTTTCAAAAAAGTAACTTTCCAAAGAATACCCTTTTCCAAAAAAATAAATTATACAAAAGCAGTATCTCTTTGTAATCTTCCCTCACTAATAATCACTTTTTTCAAAACAAAGTATCTTTACAAAAATAGTATCTTTTTAAAAGTAGTATCTTTTTAAAAATAGCACTTTTTCCAAAAAGGACCTTTTCCCACAAAATTACGTTTACAAAAAACAAGTTGCCATAATTTTTATTGGATTTTTGCATATTCCAACAGTGAGTGCCTAAAAGAGGAAAACGTCCTCCTTTTTGCAAAAAAATACCTTCTTCACAAAGGACAGGGACGTTGTAAAAATGGGGGTTAAAAATTGGAATAGTGCCCCCCTTAACGGCCTGCCCAAACCGCTGGAGGTAGGCAGTTGAAATTGCGTAAAAAGGTTTCTCCTCTGTCGTAGACATCCACTAAGATCCCTCCCTACAGGGAGGGGCCAAAAGGGGAATGTTTCCCTTGACGACCTGCCCAAACTGTTGAAACTACCCAGGTAGAAATTGCCGACGTTACAAAAAAAATTGTACTGGGAAAGCACTGTTTTTTACGATATGCCGGTACTACTTAAAACGTGCTTTGCCAGTACTTTTCTGAAAATTATCGAGATTTTTTTAATTTATTAAAATTAACTATTTTATAAATTTTATGTATTTTTGCATCTATTACACAATTATTTATGAAAGAGAGACATCGCCATTCTTTTCTTGTGAAGTTTCGCAAGAATACATTAAAAATTTTTGTGATGTACATTGAAAGGATAGTAAATTACTAGCAAACTACTAAATTGGTTATTAAATGTACTGGGATAATAACGAAAAAATAAAATACCACGCCTGCGCCAACGTTGGGAAATAACTACGGCCAAGCCTTTATTGGTGTTATCATTTCGACAACATGCCAGTACAGTGAAAGTTGAAAATCAGACGCATTTTACCAGTACATGTACTACCGTCTCCAGTACCGGGCCGACATTGTGCCGTTTGTAATTTTCTACCTGGGTAGGTAGCTGAAAATCGGAATGTAAGCTCCCCCTCCTGTGTAGATGTCCGCAGGGAAGGGATTTTTATAAATTCCTATCGGGAGGGACAATAAGAGAAAAAGTATCCCTTTTGACGTCCTGACTAAACTCTTTTGGCTAGAAACCTAAAATTTTAAATATGTATTCCGTGGAGTAGGGATAACTCACCGGCAAGTTACATTTTCGATTTTGGGACAAGAACATGGTCAAAAATAGGGGTCGAATGGGGAAAATGTCCCCAATAACGGCTTGCCCAAACCGCTGAGGCAACGAAGTTGAAATTTGGTATGACCTTCATACCTCCTCTATCGTAGAGAGCCGCGAAGATGAAATTGTTGGAAATTCCTACAGGGAGGAGCAAAGAGTAGGAAATTCTCCCGTTGATGGCCTGTCAAAACCCCGTTGGCTAAAAGCCTGAATTTTAAAATATATGCCCTGGAGTAT
This sequence comes from Leucophora obtusa, assembly GCA_949987735.1. Classification (NCBI taxonomy): domain Eukaryota; kingdom Metazoa; phylum Arthropoda; class Insecta; order Diptera; family Anthomyiidae; genus Leucophora; species Leucophora obtusa. The sequence goes on along the minus strand of OX465295.1, from coordinate 254,137,139 downwards.
GGGCTAACTTATCAGTAAGGTACTTGTTGTGAATTCTGGACAGGGACGTTATAAAATCGGGGCTCAAAAAGGGCAAGTTTCCCCTTACCGGCCTGCTAGAACTGCTAGAACTAGGAATCTGAAATTCAGTATATAGGTCCCTCCTTCAACATAATTTAATTTTTTATTTAATTTTATTGGTTTCCAAGATAAAAAGATTTACATTCTTATGATTATAGTAATGGATTTTTACAATATTTATTCAAAAACTGTATGAAGAGAAATGTTTAGATACAAATATATAATAACATAATTATAATAAAACAATAATACTAACATTAAAAGCATTAATAATAAGAATAAAGTATCACTCACACATGACCCCTTTCGAATTTTACAAAACTTGGTAAATACATTCTGCTAAGTGTCACGATATTAAACGTACATTTTTTTTTTCCAAATTCATTTTGGCACGCGTTCATCGCTGTTTTAAGTTGATTTTTTTCAGTAAATTTGTGAAAAATACATGATGTTCAAATGATTACAACTTTTGAACGCGTTATCCGATTGTTATAATGCCTATATAATCTACTTTCAAAATAAATTTCAAAAATAAAATGTGTAGTGGAAAAAGGATAATGCAATTTACAAATATCCTTAATTTGCAAATATCTCAAAAAACCCATCTTTAATTTTCTTTAAATTATTGAAGCAGATAACCCAATATTTTAGCTACAGACTGTGCAAATTTCAAATTGGAACGCCAATGGGTTTAAAAAAAACGCTATTTTTTAACAAAGATTTATGAATTTTCACAAATAAAACTCTTGACTTTTACAAATTAATAGAGCTCTGACCATCAATTCTATATATTTTGGACATGCTGATTATAATGGCGTACTTCATTTTTCGATCTAAGGTACGTATTTTCCGCTAAATGCCTTTAAAGTTTAGCGGTTTTCCATTTAGTTTTTTATATACAAAAATTTTCAAATGCAATAAATATAAATTTTTTGTGGTGAAATGTAGGCACATGACCTGTATTTATATTTAGGCTTAAAACCTGATGCATAAAACTTAATATTAAAACCACTGTTCGCGTTTTATTGGATTTTTACGGTTTTTTAAGGTTTTAGCCAATCAAATCGCTGAAAGCAAAATCGGCCTTAATAAATGATATTGCTTAGTAAAGAAGCAATTAAAAGGAAATATTTAAACAAAAAAAATGTATTCATCTGTAGCGGCCTATACGTTACAATCGCGACTTTTGAAAAATTTTATATGGCAGCATAGCTTTCCAAGTTGTCCCCATAGTCCAACTTTTAGTATAATATGGGGTGACCTCTAAAAATAGTTTTTGCAAAATTTCAAGAAAAACTGTTTCCATTTGCAAAATTTATCGCAAGTATAGTAATGTTGGCATTATATAGGTTTTCGCAAGCAATATGCGAACGTTTAGTGGAGTTATATACTGGGTGTGCCATAAAGTACGTAGCATTGAATAAACTTTTCCAGCGACAATATTTATATGATCAGACCAAATAAGTGTGTTGTTAAAAATTACACCAAGGCGGTGGAGACCATTTCAATTCTCTGACTGTTCAGGGTTAACATCGGTTCAAAAGACAATTTCAGAGTTTTCTTCTTAATCATTAAATATTTAGACTTAGATAGATTTAAACATAAACCATTTGCCCATGCTTGAATGTTTCCAAATCACTATTAAGTTTCGTAATACCATCGTTTAATCCACCTATGTTACTGTTAATATAAAGTTGTACATCATCTGCATACATGTACAACTTTATATATATTACATATATATATTACAATACGACAACTGTCGTGCAAAGTCATTCACATAGATTGTGAAGAGGAAAGGCCCAAGTATTGAACATTGTGGTACGCCCCTTAAGACCCGTAATGTACGTGATGTTTTATTGTCCGCAAAGACAGACTGGCGACGATCCGCCAAGTATGAAGATATCAAACGAACAGACGTGTGAGAGAAATTAAATATTGTACGCAACTTTAGGCAGAGAACGTTATGGTCCACCATATCAAATGCTTTTGAGTGGTCTAGTAAGACTAGGAAAGAAATTTCACCTCTATCAACACTTCTACGCATTTTCTCAGACATGTCTATGAGGGCTGTTATGCAGCTGTGTTTAGGCCGGAAACCTGATTGTCGACTTGTTAATAAGCAATTATCATTAATATATTTAGTCATTTGTTGATGTAGTAGCCGCTCAAAAACTTTAGATAAATATATGGTAATATGGCAATTGGACGATTATCTTTGTTTGATTTTGGAGTCGGTATGATTTTAGCATATTTCCAATTTTGAGGATAAATACTCTTTGTAATAATGTTATTAAAGATATATATTATAAAAGAAAGCATGTATGGTAAAATAGTTTTCAAAAACTTCGGGTGAATTTCATCAAAACCAGTAGCATTTGACTTTATAGATTGACAAATTGAAAAAACATCAATTTGATTTATGCAATCTAAAGAGAATAAACAGTTCTGATGTTCTGTATTTTGATCATAAAAATTCGAGTTTGGAAGTAAAGGGCTGTTCAACAGGGACAGCTACAAAAGTAGAAAGACAGGGACAGCAAACGACGCCATATTTCTTGCCGCTCTTTTGACATTTCTCTTCAGTAAGGTTTGCCATTTCATGATGGAAAGATATACGAGCCAAAAACGAGTCGAAATTATTAAAATTTACTACCGAAATTCGGAGTCAGTGGCCTCAACGTTAAGAGCGCTACGTCCAATTTATGGTCGTCATAATCGTCCTAGCAGATCAACAATTGAGCGTGGGGCTACGTCAAATCTATGGTCTATGCCAACAAGCCAGCGACGATTGATGAACTTCGTACGAATATCGAACGTGAAATTGCAGCAGTATCGGCTGATTTATGCTTGAAAACAGTCGAAAATTGGGTTCAGCGTCTGGACTTCTGCAAGCGTGCCCGTGGTGGCTATGCAAAAGAGATCGATTTCCATACATAATGGCATCGAACGTACTTTCACAGGAATAAAGAATTTCATTGATATCCAAAACCGTTTTTGTTTTATTTAAACTTTTTTACTTTTGTAGCGCTCTTATTGAAAAACCCTTTACATTAGGTAGATTTGTAAAAGATTCGTTAATTTTATCTACATCTATCCCATTTTTATAATCTTATAATCTTCCATGTTTTCTTCGTTCCAACAGCTGATGAGAAACGACCCGATTAGTAATAAGATTTCGCTGCTTTGATCATTCTATTCACTTCTTTGCGAGCATCACGGTAGATCTCATTTAAATCTGGAATTTTAAAGAGTTTCCATCGTTTAAAAATCTCTTCGATTGATAGCAAGTTTTAACTCAGAATTGAACCATGGCTTCTTTTTAGAAGTTTGCCTGAAAGTTTTGAGTGGCACTGTTTTCTTAAAAACGTAGTATGTGAGATTTTGTTCCAAAAAATTCAACTTATCATCAACCGAAGGCATATACTAAATGGAATCGCAATTAATCAGAGAAAGCTCAGAGGACAAAATATTATATTTTATATTTTCGAAATCATAATAAGTGACAACATTTAAAATATTCTGTAACAGGAAATCATAAGCGACAAATAATAAATCATGCTTTGAAAAACATGGCGCCGATAGTTGGTCATATAGTAAGACTTTTTGTTTGTTACCAACAAACAATATATCTAACAAGGTATTTGTTGTAGTAGTAAAATGCGTTGAGGTAGTAGAATTTGTCGGTGATTTTCTACGAGAATATTAGACTTGAAATCGCCACATATTATGACATCATCATATTTAACAGTGAGAGTTTCCACTATTTTCATAAAATCTTCTGTTTTAACTTTAGAGTTCGGACCCAACCAATAATTTTCTCTGCTTGCCATAATTTCAACAAAAATGTATTCTACCTTCCTAGAATTTTGTTGCACATCTGAATTTGGATTCCCTTTTTGATTCGTATTTGCACTATTAACCGAGTTTGAAACAAAATTTGAGTTTGTACACATTTTGCTTATAATACCCTTTCTTACATATATACCAAGTCCACCAACAAAAGTTTTTCTGTCACAGCGGTACAGTCGGAAATTGTTTAATTCAACAATAGAATTGGCAGCAGAATTGTCAAACCAAGTCTCAGACACACTCATCCTTTTTATGCCCCAGACTCTGAGAATTTAAATGGCATATCTTTATACCAGATCCTTGCTGACAAAGTATACTGGTCATGCAAGAAATTACATTTTTGGAAGTGAAAACTACATTATCCATTTGTGATATCATAGTTCAAAAAAATATATGTAAAAGCAACGCAGAGCAGATCAAAACTAAGGTCGAAAGAGGTTATAATTAAAATATGTGTAAAAAAGAAACAAGAGTATTTTGCTAGACAATAAATTACATAAATAAAAAATAAAAACTAAAAAGAATGTGAAAATAATAAATAAAAAATATATGAAAAAATTAAAAATATCAGAAGTATAATTAAGAAACTGAATTTATACATCAGCAGCTTGGCACAAATCGGGAAAAAAAAATTGTAAAGTTCCTCCATGCTATCAATTCGTACAGGTTGTTCGTCGGCATTAAATTTTATATAGACCAGACCACGCATTGAAAAAACTGATTTTAAATTATTTACATTTTTAAGCTGAGGTTAAGTTCTCATTTATATAAAATGGATCATCAGAAGTTTTACCAATATGTTTCAACATTATCGGTGTTTTGTTACGTTTATTTTTAGAGTCTCACATATGGATTGAAACGTGTAAAACAAATCTTCATTTTCACGATATGGTACTCCATTTATTCGTAGTCAGATGCAATTATTAAATTTTCTTGGCGTTGCAACTCTATTTTTAATTTACCAACCTCACTCTTAAGGCTAACAATATCATCAGCAACCGTTTCGAGCTTAGTTACGCGCTGTGTAATATTTAAAATGTCTGTTTTCATAACCTCAAAATGTGTGTCGAACTCCTTAATCATCTTCACTTTCTTTGATTAACTGTTTCATTACCTCAGCTAATTTCTCAAACTTCTTATCCAGAAGATTAAGTAATTTAAACGGGGAATCACTATTCGATAGACGTGGTGTTTTGAGTGCATTTTCGAAAAGAGATTTTTGCAAAGTTTCTCTTACTCTTTTATGCGCTTTTGGAGTTTCAATTTCTGTATTATTACTATTGATATTCATCGTGGAAATATTAGCAATAGAATCAATAAATTGCTATTGTTGTTTCCTTTTGTTATTAGTGTTTCTTTTCCTGGCATTGATTTATTTTGTTTTCAAAAAAAAAAGAATAGTTTACAACTTCGGTTAGAACAGTTTTGTTCAGCACTGTATTTTTCAAATTTAACAGTTTGTGGGTATTTTATTATAAGTGAGCTTTTTGTCTACACTACGTTCCACCATAGAGAGACTACCGTCCTCACCAAATTTTGTTGTTGTTGTGTGGCGAACTTGGGAAAGGATAAGACAACATGTTGATAATATTGTTAAGAGAAAAAATGAGTTAGAAGAGCATTTTGAGAAATATTGTTTGTTTTTTTTCTTTTGAAAAAAACTTCCTTGGTCTGTGTTGTCAAGTTGGATTTTCCATTTAGGGGTTTTTTAATGAGTGTAGTAAATTTTTTTCAACTACTGTTTTTAATAATTTTTGTTAATATTATTTTAAAATTTCTTAAATAATTTATTTTAATATACCAATAATATATAATTCAACTTATGTTTTTAATAATTTTTGTTAATATTATTTGAAAATTTTGTAAATAATTTAGTTTATTATACAAATACTATATAATTCATTTTCACCATTGGAACATTGGGATCTCTTAAATCCTCTTAAAAATCTGAAAATTCTCTTAAAAATCTGAAAAAAATCACTCAACCCCAATGCTTTTTATATAGGGAAATGTGTAAAAAAACACTCAATCTCATTTGTTTACAATGTTTACCAACATGTTTTAATTTGCTTTCCCGACTTCACGAACAAAAATAAAGAGTAAAGGTTAACAGAGGAAGAG